>JAMWEH010001755.1:0-25575 GCA_024721245.1 Mitragyna speciosa | reverse complement strand
AATCAGCATCCTCATCAAACACTCCTGACAAATCCAAGAAAAAGCAGAAAAAGAAAAAGGGCCACAAAAATCGTGGTGGAAAATGAGGTCATTGCTTACGCAATGAAATTTGTAATATAGTTATCAAATTAGTCTATAAATAGGGAAGTTATAAGCCTCATATCGGCAGAACTTTCCTTACACTTCTTATCTTTCTTCTCTTCTCCTTGTAATCATCCTTCTCTCCCAGTGTAAATTTTCATCTCAATAAAATTTTGAAGTTTCTTCAAAATCATTGTAAGTATTTAAATTTTTGCATTTACTAAATTTTTGCATTTACTTTTATTTTATTTTAAATCCTGGAGTAAATTGGTATCAAAATCATTGTAAGTATTTAAATTTTTGCATTTACTAAATTTTCACTTTTACTTTTATTTTATTTTCAATCCTAGAGTAAATTGGTATCAGAGCCATGTTTAGTGGCTAAATCCATCCCTTTGGAAAGATCTATCCAGAAAATCAATTATATTATTACTTTAAATATGAGATTATTCTATCTTTAATCTTTTAACCCATTTCAAAGCATGCATACATACATACATATAATAAAATATATAAATATATGTATGTATATATATTATCTATATATGTATATTATATATTATATATATTATAATACATATGATATATTAAAAAATATATAATATAAAATATATATTTATATATAATATATTTATAAATATTATACGTACATACATACATATGTACATGCATGCATACATATAGTAATATATATTATCTATATATATATATTATATATTATAATACATATAATATATGTAATATATATTATATATAACATATATAGGTAATAAATATATTATATGTACATAGATGCGTATGTACATGCATGCATACATACGTACATACATATTTTTATATATAAATATATAATATATAATGCATATTTATCTTCAACATTGTAAGAAGGAGATTGATGATCTACTTCAAAAGGTATTATCAGACCAAGTCAATCCATTCTCCAACAAATGACAATGGTTGCTACGACCTATAGAACAACTCATGGTTGTACAGAACAATTGGCAGCACATATCCTTGTCACAGGATTCACTAGTCAACTCAAGGGATGGTGGGATGAACACTTATCCTTCCAATTGAAGTAGCAGAAGTATATGACTACTTCCAAAATAAGTATGTTTTGAAATTCCAATGGCATTTTGGAATCGAAAGCAGCATACAGTGACCTTGCCCTATGAAAAGGATTTTGACGAAAGACAAATTCCAACAAAGGCAAGACCAATCCAAATGAATCAGGATCTTCTTTAACATTGTAAGAAGGAGATTGATGATCTACTTCAAAAGGGTATTATCAGACCAAGTCAATCTCTCTAAAGTTGTCCAAGATTTTATGTCAATAAGAATTCTAAAATTGAACGAGGAGTTCCCAGACTTGTTATTAATTACAAGTCCCTAAACAAAGCCTTGAGATGGATTCGGTATCCCATTCCAAACAAAAGGGTCTGTTACAAAGGCTTCATGCTGCAAAAATCTTTTCAAAATTTGATATGAAGTCTGGATTTTGACAAATTCAAATCCATCTATGCTCCATTCATAGATGTTGTTTGCGTTGTAACTGTTTTGTAAAATGTTGGGTTTTTCTTCTAAAACAACATCTGGATGTGTTGCTCTAGAATAGTAAAGTTTTTGGGGTTTTTTCCAGGCTTGTGAATAAGGTTGGAGGGTTAGTTTGGATAGTTGATTCTCAAAGCTTTTTTGCTCTGTTTCGGTGTCGGTTTTTTGTTCTAAGGCACAGGTAGATTGATGAACTGATGCTGAAGCAGGCTCATTTGATCTCCATTTAATGATAGGAGTAGCAAAGGATTCTTCAAATTTTGGAGCCTTTGTTCTAGTTAAGTAGGTTTTTGTTTTAACTGTTGGCTATACCTTTTTGGTATTTCATAAGGTTTAAAAAGAGGAACTAATGGAAAGGAGGTTGAAGGTGAAGCCTAAAATTGTAGGACTGGTGATTTGGTTGCAAGGTACTGCCCTATAGTTTGGAAATATTTATTTGTATAATTATTTTGCTCATAGATCCCCTGTATATCTTGGGTATCAACCGGATCTCCAGGCTTGGCTTTTTTGAGTTTGAACGGAGTGGCTGGTAATTCCACAGTTTTGTAGGTGATTGTAACTGGTTGTGAAGGTAGAAATTCTGTATGAACTTCTCCATTTGAAGTTTGTCATTTCTGTGTAACACAAACAGAAGGATAGTCTGCTTGTTCTATTTGTGAATAGGATTCGAACCATTCAAAGAACGGAATGTGTTGTTGTTTTTTATTCATGAACAGATAATATTTGTCTTGAATTTGTTGTCTAACTTCTCCTTGGAACTTGGTGAGAAACCACTTTCGTTTGTCAGAATTATGATAAGCATAAAATTCCTTCCGGAGGAACTCCTTGTCAATCTGGAATGAAGAATCTACTGTTAAGACTCTTAATTCTCCTGGGATTTGTTCTGTTTTTGTTATGGTTGAATATGTTGGAAATCTGGGAAAATCTTCATGTTCCTGAGGATCTGAAGTAGAATTTTCTGTCTGTATTGTATATCTGGCTTGTGGGATTCTAGCTGCAAAATCTAGATCCTGAATGTTTATTGCAACTGATGAAGTGGATTTTCGTTCCTGAGTGAAACTCCTTCTTGACAGATCCATATTGATTGTAGAAGCTAATGAAAATCTTTGACTACAAGATCTATCAAATCGGATTTGGACAGATCCCATAGGATATTGAGTGATGCTTGAGACAGTTGTGTTTTGTGCTGGTATTACTGGAACTATCTCCGATAGAATCCAATCGTCTGGAAGAGTAACTTGACTCCATGTGATTGATTTAGGGACTAAGATATTAGATCTTGTTAGATCTGTTTGAAAGAGAGTAGTTTTTCCTTTTTTGCTTCTCATCTTTGTTCCAAAATTAAAACTGAATTCATTATCTTGTACTGGATCCTGTAAATGATGGCAACAGGAAGAGAACCAGATTTTATTTTGTAATTTGCAGTTTTAATGTTTAGTGTTAAGATGTCCAATATGTTTCGATCCTGCAAAGAAACTGTAAAGTTTGGAAAGCTGTCAAAGTAAAATGGTCCTTTGCATAAACTTGTTTCTGCCATTCCTAGCAGAGAGTCATTAAAGTTTAGAAACCTACAATCTCTTAAACATAGTAAAAGGGATGCATCAAGTCCTTCTCTTGATAAGGGTTTGGTTGCAATCTATACAGTGTACAGTGTACAGTAACTCTGATACCATCTATGAATGGAGTATAGATGATATGTCAGAATACAACATCATGACCATTCTCCAACAAATGACAATGGTTGCTACGGCCTACAAAACAACTCATGGTTGTACAGAACAATTGGCAGCACATATCCTTGCCGCAAGATTCACTGGTCAACTTAAGGGATGGTGGGATGAACACTTATCCGCTGATGACAAACACAACATCATGGAATCCATTAAAATGGATACTCAAGGACAACCAATCCTCAGAAATGGAGAAATAATTTCAGATTCTGTTTCAACATTAATCTTTTTTATTGTTAAAACTTTTATTGATAATCCAGAAATCTTCAGAGAAAGATCTTTTGAATTGCTTAACAATCTCAAATGTAGGAATCTATCACACTTCAGGTGGTACAAAGATACATTCCTTACAAGAATCTATGCCAGACCAGATAGAAATCAAACATACTGGAAGGAGAAATACCTTTGTCACGTCTAAAAAATCGCATAAAGCAAAAAGGGTACTAGGGGTGCTGGTGGGGTCGTGACTGTTGCGTCCCTAAAAGACGGTCTAGTCTAATGACCCTTTTGAAAAAGCAAGTTTTTGGAAAAATCGTGCGCGTGTGTGAAAAAATCGGATTTTTATTGAAAAAGTGTATTTTAAGAAAAATGGTATTTAAAAGAAAACAAGGCCGGGACTAAAAGTGCGACAGGTTGGCCAACTAATTTTTGAAAAAGGGTTTTATTTTAAAAAAATGGAGTCGCCACTTGGTACTGAGTTAGGGTGTACCAAGTCACCCGAAAAATCGTTTAATAAAAATAAAATAAAAATTTTAGAAAAATCATTTTAAAACCCTTTTTCGACTCCGGTCTACGAAAAACGAGAGAAAAAGGTTCGGGAGTCACATTTGAAGAAAGGGAAGGCAAAGGCTTGCGCCTAAGGCACCCTTTCAACCTAGCCGAGGCTAGTTGCGAGGTTTAATCAAATTTTCCTAAATTAACCCTAGATTCTATCGCGTTTGGATGTATCTAAATGAATGCAAATCCTAAGTCTAAATATGAGATATCGAGAGGGTCGAGATGTTCCGTCGAGACTTGATCGGGATTATCGCATTAATTGCGAAACCCGAGTCGAAACCTCGAGGGGAAGTCACGAGTTTTATGCAAAATGTGATGCAAAAAGAAAAGAAAATAATTAATGTATATTAAGTGAAGAAAGAAGGTGGGTATGCAACATGACGGGTACGGTGACTAATAACTCGTGACTAAATGTTCCTACTCACAGAGGGAGGAACGGCATGTACGCCACCACTTTTCACGTGAGTAGACGACTATTTCTAGTCGGATCACACAAATGTCCTAAAGTCTAAGTGAAATGCAACCTAGATGTCATGTATTTAAAAAAAACTGTATCAAAATAATAATAATAATTAATAATCATAATAAGAAGAAAATTACGCCAAATGGAAAGAAAACTAGAAGTGTGTGAAATGAGATTTGAAACTCACGCAAATGCACCTAATACTAAATGTCCTAAGGGTCTAGCATTGGGCTAACTCCATTTTAAAAATCTCACCAGCGTTGGACTAGCGGAAAAGAATGAAGTCACAACTAGCGTTGAACTAGTGTGATGACTAATATCATAAATCATGAATTAAACATTAAAGCATGAATTAAAAACAAATTAAACATATAAAACATACAAGATCACATAGGAGCACATAACACATAAGCATAATATCTAAATGCAAAATCCTAATGAAAGCGGTAAAGCAAATAAGCACGTAAGCACGCGAAAAGCAAATAAATCCTAACTATTACACCGGGGGGCTTGATTTACAATTTAAAGGGGGAAATTAAAAATGCCCTATCTATTACACTTTCTATCTAATTACACAATTCTTGCTAAAATATGAGAAAAATAATCTAACTATTACATTGATTATCTAAATACAAAAGATTATATTTTTCAAAATAATAATAAAAATTTAAAATTTAAATAAAATAAATTAACTACATAAATATGCAAAAGTATGTAAAATAAGAAAGTGTACAAATAATTAATAAAAATAATGCATAAAATCACGTTGGAGCATGTTGGAGCACATAAAGAAGCAATTAAAAGGTAACGAAAATACCTTTTTGAAGACCCGGTACGAAAGCTTAAAAATGAACACACAAGTTAAAGGGACAACTATTTAAAAATAAAGAGGAAAATATGAAATACTTAACACATTAGAAGAATGTAAATTATAGCAAGTTAGAGGAAAAAAATAAAAAAATAGAATAAATTGAGGCCAAATAGTAAATTTAAAATAATTGGGACAAAAATTAAAAATCTACACAAGTCTAG
This sequence comes from Mitragyna speciosa, assembly GCA_024721245.1. Classification (NCBI taxonomy): domain Eukaryota; kingdom Viridiplantae; phylum Streptophyta; class Magnoliopsida; order Gentianales; family Rubiaceae; genus Mitragyna; species Mitragyna speciosa. The sequence goes on along the minus strand of JAMWEH010001755.1, from coordinate 19,941 downwards.
GGGTGTGATGCAAATTAAAGTAAATTGGGGGGCAAAAATGTAATTCTAGCAAATATGGGGCCAAATTGCAAGTCATGGGACCTAATTGAAGGAAATATGAAATCTGGAGGGGTTAATTTGTAAATTAGGAGGGACCTAATTGCACAACGACAAGAATATTGTGGGGTATAACAACAGTAATTAAAATCTTGGGAGGTTTAGGCATAAATGTTAATTTTTTATACAAAACTATTTTACTAAAATCCTAAACCATGATAACAATAATCTAAAAATAAAAAATATATATAATAAATAAAATAAAAATAAAATAAAAAAAATCAGAAACTCATTTTTCCCAATAATCATTGTTTCTTCTCATATTTTTTTTTTACTCTTTATTTCTTCCTTTCTTTTTCTTTTCTTCTACCTTTTCTGGTTTTTTTTCTCTTCTCTAAATTTCCTTTTCTATTTTCTTCATTTCTCTCCCTCACTCTCTCTTCTCTTTACTGGTCTTCTTCTCCATTTCCCCTTTCTCTCTTTTCTTCCTTACCGATTCTTCTGATTCTCTTTCTTCTGGTTCTATTCTCTCTGGTCTCCCTCTCGTCTCTCTCATCTTCCTCTTCGGATTTCCCATTCTTTCCTTCTCCTCTCTCGTTCTATTCTTAGTCTCTCCGCCTCTATACTCTTTCCCTCAAACCCAAGAACAATTTCTCTCCTCCTCCCTCAATTTCTTTCTCTCTCTCGCTGATTGCTGTTTTCTTCTTCTTCCTCCAGCTCTCGTTGACCAGCTAATTCTCTTTCTCTGCGTTCTGGTCTCTTTCTCTCTCTCTCCCTCCCCCTCGTTCGCTCTCTGTTTCTTTCTCTGGCACTTTGTGTCTCTCTCTATTTCTCTCGGTCTCCCTATTCTCTTCCCCTTTTTCAGATTCCATGTTGATTTCAGTTTCTCGAACTCCCTCTCATCTCTCTTAAGTCTGCTCTCTATTTTCCTTTTTTGTTTGTTTGGTGGGTTGCTGTGATTAATCTGTTTTTTTGCAGGTTTGTGGGTGTGTGTGTGCTGTCTGTATGTGTGTGTGTGTATGATGAAGCGGAGCTGTGGTTTCGTGGGTTCGGGTTTGCTTGGCTTGTTGGCGTTGTTTTGTACAGGTTGGTGGCGATTGGAGAGGGAAGAAGATGACTGGAATTGCTGCCAAGGGTTCAAGGGTGATTTGTGTTGTGGGCATTATTGGATTGGGGAGATTGGGGTGGTGATACGGAGATTGGATTTTATAGTGTGCGTGAAGTGCGTGTGTGGGGGATGGAGGAGCTGATAGTCATGGGATTTTGTTGGTTTTGATTGAATGGAAACTAATGGAATGGGCAATGGAGTAGAGGATGGGCTAGTTTGGTCTGTTTTGTGTATGTTCATGGTGTTTCAGATCCGACATAGTGGTTTGTGGGTGGCAGGGGTAGAGGTTTCTTGGTTGACAGTGGGCTGCTTTGTTGATGATGGTGCGAATTAAGGAGGGAAAATGGAAGTGGGGCAACTTGTAGAGCTGAACTGCAGGTGGAGGGGGTTGTCTGATTGATTCTGGGTTGGGCTGTGTGATAGGTGAGGGAGTTGTGGTGGGCTTAGAGGTTTGGAGGTTGGATTTTGGGGTCAAAGGTGAGGTTTGGTAGAGGTGGAGCTTATGAGATGCTTGTGCTTGTTCTGTTTCGGCTGCTGGAGAGTGAAGTTGAGGTTACTAGCTTTTGGTGGTTTGAAGCTATGTGCGATCCGTGGTGAAGGTCCTAATGGCTTGGGTGGTTGAGCAGAGCTGCTAGTTGTTGGGTGGGATGATGAATTGGTTGAGAAGGGAGACTAATGGTGGGATTTTCTGGTGAAAATCTGGTAGTAATCAGGCTTTTGGTGCTGGTGTTTTGCTAGTGGTGTTGGGCATGTTTATTCTTGTTTGTTTTCTTTCTACAGATTGTAGTTCATCAGGAGGGAGATGGTGGTGATTACTGACGAAAGTCCTGGTGATTTGGGTTATGTCCGGTGGTCTTGGTTTGGTGGTTCTAGTTTTGAGGTGGCAGAAGTATGGAGGGAGACGATGAGAGAGATAGAGAACAAAAAAATTGAGAGATGAACCCAGAAAAAGAATAAGATAAATTCAGCAAGAACAAAACCAAGAAATAGAACCAGATAAATTCAGCAAGAACAAAACCCAGAAATAGAACCAGATAAATTCAGCAAGAACAAAACCCAGAAATAGAAAGGCTAGAAACAAAACAAATTTAATCCAAAATCTCAAATAAATGAATACACAATCAGATTCATCTAAAAAAAATAAAAAAAAATGGATCAAAACATAAAGAAAAAGAAAAATGAAGAAACTCACCTTTTGAAGGTTGAAATTAATCTGCTGAAGATGACGAACAGTGGAAAGAGAAATCGTTGATGAAGATGAACAGTAACCTTCTGATTAATATGAACAGTAACCGGAATTAAAAAGATGAGGGGTGTGTGTTTTTTTTTAGATGAAAAGTGTGTGTGTTTGATTCTAAAAAAGACAAAAGTAAAAGTTTTTTAGGGTTTTCCCAATATTTCTCCCCTTTTAAAATTCCTAAGTGGGGTATTTATACTGCAAAAGTCTTAACCTCCAAGAAAGGGCTAAAAGACCAAAATGCCCTTGACTACAAAAATTATAATTTTATCCTTAAAATCTATTTTCTCTTACAAAAACAATAATAAAAAAATAAGAAAAATGTAAATAACAAATTTTTTAATAAAAATTCACCCTAAAAAAGTTAGAAACTTAGTGCCTAAAATCTAAAAAACGAATTTGGGACCCAAAAAAAATGGTGAAAAATGAATTTAATTTGCAAAATGACGATTTTGCCCTTGGACAATGAAAATTCACAGAAAAATAATTATTGACCTAAAAAAAATTACCAAAAACTAAAAGTAGGTTTAAAACACTGAAAAATGCATTTTTGACTCAAAAATTGGTGAAAAATGAATTTAATTTGTAAAATGACGATTTTGCCCTCGAGCAATGAAAATTCACGAAAAAATAATTATTGACCTCAAAAAATTACCAAAAACTAAAAATAAGTTTAAAACACTGGAAAATGCATTTTTGTCTCAAAATTTGGTGAAAAATGAATTTAATTTGTAAAATGACGATTTTGCCCTCGGGCAATGAAAATTCACGGAAAAATAATTATTGACCTAAAAAAATTACCAAAAACTAAAAATAAGTTTAAAACACTGGAAAATGCATTTTTGACTCAAAATTAGTGAAAAATGAATTTAATTTGTAAAATAACGATTTTGCCCTTAGTTAGTACAAAAATAAATAAAAATACCAATTAAATCTAGAAAAATCATAAGAAATTAACAAATTCACATAAAAGTAAAAATATGAATTTAAAACCCCCAAAAGTTGATAGAAAAATATTTACAAATAAAATTACTATTTTGCCCCCCAAATTATTCAAAAAATTAAAAATTAAAATTTGTAACAAAAAGTGCAAATATACGCCCCCAATGTTTGAAAATAAATGGTGTGTCAAAATTTAGTGTCTACAACCTTGATGGCCTTCCGAAATCACTCAGAGATCTTGTTCGAGAAGAACTCATGACTCAATACAATGGAATAGTACCATATGAACAACTCACATATGGTTAACTTACAAGCCAGATTCAATAAGTTGCATTAAAAATTTGTAGGCAGGACAAAATGATGCAACAATTGGCCAAAGACAGAGCACAAAGGAGAAAGGATCTTGGATCCTTCTGTGAACAATTTGATCTTCCATCTTGCTACACCAATATGAGAAAGAAAAAATACATTCCTCACAAACAGAAAAAGCTTGTTTATTACCAAATCCAACCCAGATATCAATCCAGAAAGAAACCTTTCTAAAAATCCTTCAGAACAAAGAGACAATCTGCCTTCCAAAACTAGAAGCCCAAACAAAAACCTCTTGCCCTACCAGACATTATCTGCCACAAATGTAATAAATTAGGCCATATTGCCAAATATTGCAAACTCAAAAGGAAAATCCAATCCCTCCAAATGGATGACCAGTTGCAACAACAAATATCAAACTTGCTTGCTAACTCAAGTGATTCTGATATTTCAGAACAAACAGATGAAGATATCAATTCATCCGATGATGACATCAATCAGTTGCAAAACGATGACTTCTCTTCACAATCCAGTGAAATGGAAGATGATACAGATTACAATCCTGAAATCAATGTCTTAACCAAGGAATAGGATTTAATGTTTGACTTAATTGAAAGCATTACCGAGCCGGAAAAATGAAAACTTTACTTTGACAGGCTTAAAGAAGCCTTAAACACTTCTACACCTTCAACTTCCACCTCCCAAACAAACTCTTTTCACAAAGACTCTAAAATAGTCAATACCTACAATCTCACAGATATCCTAAACTGATTTCCCAGTAAACCCAAAATAGTGATTACAACACAAGACCTCTAATCTGAGATTGCCTTACTCAAAGAAGAAATAAGGCTCATAAAAATCAGACAAGAACTTGACCAACTTGTCATCCAAGACCTTATCAATGACAGAGATAATCGGCAGAAAAATGAGAATCAAACCCAGTCTACGCCAGAAACAGGAGATTTCATAAACAGAATTTCCTACATCTCTACCAGGAAATGGGAAGTGTTAATCCAACTTGTAATCCAGAATGATTTCGTCCTCGAACTTTCAGCTTTATTTGATACCGGAGCTGACCTGAGTTGTATCCAAGAAGGATTAGTTCCAACCAAATACTTTGAAAAAACCAAAGAAGGACTGAGATCAGCAAATGGAATAAAACTGCAGATCAATTATAAACTTACAGATGTAACTATCGGATTCCAGTCAGCAACAATTTATGACTCATTCTTACTTTCCAGAGACCAAACTAATTCAGTTATTCTTGGAACTTTATTTATCAATCAGATCGTTCCTTACAGACAGACAGAAGAAGGAATGCTACTTGACAAATTTGGCGGGAAAGTCCTTAAACTAGAGATTTGAACCAAATATCTCTCAAGACAAATCAAATTAATTTCCTCAAAGAGTAAATTCAATACAAGCGGATTGAGGAACAACTTTAATAGCCAAATATTCAAAGCAGAATACAGGCACTTCAAACCAAATTTCAGGAGCAAGTATGTTTTGAAATTCCAACGGCATTTTGGAATCGAAAGCAGCATACAGTGACCTTGCCCTATAAAAAGGATTTTGACGAAAGACAAATTCCAACAAAGGCAAGACCAATTCAAATGAACCAGGATTTTCTTCAACATTGTAAGAAGGAGATTGATGATCTACTTCAAAAGGGTATTATCTGACTAAGCCAATTCCCCTGGAGTTGTCCTGGATTTTATGTCAACAAGAATTCTGAAATTGAACGAAGAGTTCCCAGGCTTGTTATTAATTACAAGTCCCTAAATAAAGCCTTGAGATGGATTCGGTATCCTATTCCAAACAAAAGAGATCTTTTACAAAGGTTTCATGCTGCAAAAATCTTTTCAAAATTTGATATGAAGTCTGGATTTTGGCAAATTCAAATCCATCCTTCAGACAGATACAAAACAGCATTCACAGTTCCATTTGGACATTATGAATAGAATGTTATGTCCTTTGGTCTAAAAAAGACTACTTCAGAATTCCAAAAGATTATGAATGATATCTTCAATCCTTTCTCAACTTTCATCATCGTTTATATTGATGATGTTTTAGTCTTCTCAAACTCAATTAACCAACATTTCAAACACCTAAATACCTTCCTTCATCAAGTAAAAAATAATGGGCTAGTTATCTCTTAAAAGAAAATTAGTCTATTTCAGCCAAAAATTCGATTTCTTGGACATAACATTTTCCAAGGAACAATCACTCCTATCCAAAGATCCCTGCAATTTGCAGAAAAATTTCGTGACCAAATTTTAGACTAACAACAACTTCAAAGGTTTCTTGGTTGTTTAAATTATATTTCCGACTTCATTCCAAACTTAAGCAACCTTACCAAACCTTTATATGATCGTCTTAAGAAAACACCTCCATCATGGACAGATAAGTATACCTCCATTGTTAGAATTCTTAAACTTCATGCCAAAAATCTACCCAACCTTACACTTCCTGACTCCCTTGCACCAAAAATTGTTGAAACCGATGCCTCTGACATTGGTTATGGTGTTGTTCTTAAACAAAGTCAAAATAATAAAGAACATATCATTGCATTTGCATCCAAACATTGGAATAATTCTCAGCAGAATTATTCTACCATCAAAAAAGAGATTTTGGCAATTGTTCTTTGCATTTCAAAATTTCAGTCTGACTTATTAAATCAAAAAATTTTGTTGCGCATTGATTGCAAGTTTGCAAAAGATGTTTTACAAAAAGATGTCAAAAATCTTGCCTCTAAAAAAATTTTTGCAAGATGGCAGACGATTTTATCTGTTTTTTATTTTGATATTGAATATATCAAGGGAACTTCAAATTCCCTCCTTGATTATCTAACTCGTGAATTTTTGTAGGGTAGATAATTATGCCGAGGAAATAGAAAGAGGAAAAACCTCCAGAGGAAAAATCTCCAAACCCCAATCTTAAAAAACAGCCTATTCAAACAAAAAAGGCCTCAAACTCTCCAAAATCCACCTCATCCTCTACCAAAAATAACCAATCCCAATTAGTAACTAGTCAATCCTTAGCAATGACACCTGAACAAATCCAACAGCTTATTGCTATGCAACCAAACCTTCTTTTAGTTCTTCAATCTCCAAAATCATAGGCAGAAGTCGCCGATGAAGAAAACAATAAAACAAAATTGGAAAGATTTTTCCAGGCTTATGGATGTCGAGATTTAGAACATTCGATATACAGAAGCTAGGAATATTACCCTATCTAGCAAACATCATCCTCTAAACAAATTGTCGAAACAGCATCATTATCCAAACCTAGATCACAGTACGTAAAAAACCAATCCTTCTATTCTATCCTACAAATTGAGCCAGAATTTTGGCAAAACAACCCTCTTTCTCTCGCCAAAGATGTTCTTCCTCCAAACTGTAATTTTATTCCTCAAACAGCAACAAAAAACCAAACGTTTTACCAAATGATTTTGGTAGACACCAAATCAGTCCTATAGACACCAAATTTTGACACACGTCTTGTAAATATATGCGTGTGTTACTTTATTTTAGGGGGTATTGTGATTTTCAGGGGCCAATTATAATTTTTTGTGTATGTTACGTCTAATTTGTCACACCAGGGGCAAAATGGTAATTTCATCATATAAATATTATTTTATTTTATTTTATTTCCTAAATATACAATTTTACTATTTTTATCATTATTTATAATTTTAATAATTTTTAGGAGTCATCTAGTATTTATTTAAAATTCTAGTATTTTTAACTTAATGGCACGTTTTTCAATGCACTTTTTTTTACGAGAATTTTTAAGTGAAAAATTTCATATATGTATTTTGTATATTTATAAATTTTCTATAAAAATTACATGATTTTTAGAAGTCATTTGGTATTTATTTATTTTTTGTCTTTTTTTGTTTATTAAGGGCACGTTTCCCAAGAATGCGTTAATCTTAAAATTTTGTTTTTAAGTGAAAATTTTAGTATATGTATTTCATGGGATAATATATTTTGTGTAAAATTTTTTTGATTTTTAAAAAGTCATTTAGTATTTTTGTGATTTTCATAATTTTTATCATATTGTCATATGAAATATAGATTTTATGTGAAAAAGAATATATATATTTAATATTTTTTTAGACTATTTGATACTTATTTCAAATGATATCTTGTTGTCTATGATATGTTTTTCTAATGATGAATTAATTTTAAAAATTTTAATTTTTATTATTATTGAATTTTCTTTTTCTACCAATGCTGAATTTTAGTTTTAGCTTTAGTTTCATTTTATTTTATTTCTATTTCATTTTTAATTCTAATGAGTCCATATGTTATTTTATTATATTATATTATTATTATTATTATTATTGTTATTATTGTTATTATTATTATTTTATGTCCTTACCAAATATCTAAAAAAAAAAAAAGAGTTGCAGCAGGCTGCGTTTTGTAGCCTGATACAGTAGCAGCATGGTTGCTTCAACTGTCAAAACAGCTCCATTTTCAGCTACCCTAGCAAGCAACCATGCCCCCAATTTCATCATCATCACAACTACTCTATGTTCAATCCCATCACCCTCCCATTTTCACACTCAATCAACAGATTTTTTGGGGATTTTGGCTTGTTTTTTCACTCACCCATTCTCTCAATCTCTCTGTTTTTTTTTTCTCTGCCACACACATACACCAACTCACAGACACACGCTCACCGTTCTTCCCTCTCCCTCTCACTCCCCTTCTTCTCTCTCTCGGCTCTCTCAAAACAACACACACTCACCATCCTCTCCTTCTCTTCATCCACACCAATTCACAGACACACACTCACCATTCACACACCTTCCCAATTTTCTTTCCCTCTCTACATCAGTCCACACTCACAAAACACATCAGTTCACTCCCTCCCACTCACTCTCTCGGCCTCCCTACTCCCTCTGCCTCCCCTTTCTCTGCACACACAAACACTCACCAGCTTTAAGCACACACACACACATCACCTGCACTTCACCCAAAACAACACAGGCACATACACACACCTGCACACACAAACACTCACACACACAAACATCCAGAATCACATTTCCAGTTCACCTGCACAAACGTATACATCACACACAGATTTCACACGACACACACTCATTTGCACCCATACACACACTACACACTTGCACGTTCAAACCACAAACGCACACCTGCACCTTTACGCCAATAAACACACCACACAGGCACACACACATTACACACGCCATTACACACACACCCCTGCAACACACAAGCACACACCCACAATCACAGTTCAATCACACTCATACGCACAATTGCACAGAATACACACAGAGGCATACACACCCCTGCAAATCAGCCAAAAAAAAAAAAAAGATACAAGAACTCAATTCGATCCCTTGCCCACCACTGTCAATACTGTTCACCAGGCTCCCCGCCACCTCCTCCGTCTCTTTCTCCACCGACTGCCAGACCACCGCCACCCAAACAGACAGCGCCATCACGACACCATCAGCCCACCAGTGACGCCGCCACACCACCACCGACGCCAGACCACCCTCTCTTCTCGGTCCAGGTAAAAAAAAAATTCCCAATCTCTCTTTCATTTTGTACAATTAATAGATGTAGTTTAGCAGGTAATTTAGGGATTTTTTTTTCGGACCAAGAGAGAGAGAGAGGGAGGGAAACCGAGAGAGAGAAATCCGGCGAGAGGAGAGAGAGCCGGACGGCGAGGAAAAAGAAAAGAAAAGAAAAGAAAAAAAAAAGAAGAGATGAGAGGGGAGAGAACAGAATCGGGGGAGGGGGAAGAAAAAAGGGGAGAAGAGAGAATCGGGGACGAAATCGGGGAAGAGGGACAGAAGAAAGGGAAGAAGAGAAGAAAGATAAGAAGAAGGGAAAAGAAAAAGGAGAGAAAAAGAAAAAGGAAAGAAAAAAAAAGAAATTGAAAAAAAAAACGGATAAAAAAAGAAATGTTTTAGTGAAACTACGTCGTTTTGACGTAGTTTCACTCAAAACTACGTCGTTTTGATTAGGTTGTTTTTTTTAATTTGATTTTAATCAATAATATGTATTTATTTGTAGTGTCTTATACTTTCATTAATGCTACTGTAGCCATGATAATGTTTGATTTGTGCATTTAAGTTTCTATTTATTGTAGATTTACCCATAATTTTATTTTCTTTTCGATTAGGTCCTCGATTAATTGCATTTAGGTCCCCAGACTTTTATATAATTATAATTTTGGGCCCCTACTATTTTTCAATTTTTCATTTTGACCCCTATATTTTTATAAAATTATATTGTGACCCCTATACTTTTCTGAAATTACATTTTTACCCCTAAATATTTCTGAAAATTTCGTTTGGCCCCCTTTTATTGTTGGATATTGCAAATTGGTATTTAATGTGGCTATAATTTACAAATTGAACCTTGAATGTTGCTTAAAATTGCAATTTGGTTTTAAAATTTGTTGGAAGTTGTATTTGCATATTTTAACTTGCTGGAATTTTATTTTGTACCCCCAACATTGCTGGAAATTCTATTTTGCCTTAGAATACTTGCTGGAATTTCATTTTTATCCCTCCCAACCTTGCTGGAATTTTATTTGAGTTATTATACTTGCTGGAATTTTATTTTTGGCCCCCTATTGTTGCTGGAATTTATATTTTGGTCCTTTATGTTGCTGGAATTTGTTTTAATACCTCCATTAATTGTTAGAAATTGTATTTTAGTCTTTTATTTGTTGCTGGAATTTGTATTTTAATACTTATAGTTGCTGGAATTTTTATTTTAGCTCTTTTATATAGCTGAAAATTGCAATTTGACCCTATACATTGCTGTAAATTATGTATTATTTAATGACTTTGCTGAAATTATATTCTTGGCTTTAAATATTGCTGTAAATTTTATTTTTGGGCATTATACTTGCTGAAAATTATATTTTATCCTTTAAATTTGTTGTAAACTATGTCATTACCTTAATTAGGGTTAAAAATTATAATTTTACCCTTTTGTTTTGTTGTAAATTACATTTTCACTTTAGAATGTTACCTGAATTTTCATTTTTAATCCAAACCTTATAATATTTTATTTTTGCCAAAAAAAAAGGAGACTTAATTAAGTCCTCAAAGCTTTTAATTATTTCTTTTCACATTTTATTTTTATTTATTTTTATTTTTATTTTTATCAAATTTATAATTAATGTTCTAAAATTGGGTCTTGTTAGTCTAATTAATGTTCAAATTAGTTTCTCTATTTCCCTTTTAGTTATTTTGATAATTTTCATTTGGGTGTTAAAAGTTTAAGTATGTATTATTGTGTTTTATCTTCTACTATTTTTTTTTACTTATTCATTTTCCTTGTTTTACTTTATTTATTTATGCACTTATTTATTTTTACTTAAACAATTTTCATTCTTTTCTAAATATTTAATTATTATTATTTTAATTTTGTCTATTATTGCTATAATTGTTTGAATTATCATAGCATGTTCATGGTGATTGGTATGGAATTATTTAATTAGTAGTTTATTTATTAAATAGTGGTATTTTTAACATGTTTGCTCATTTAGTAGCAATTTGTACCGAGTCCTCGAACGGGAGGTACCTCGATTACCCTTTTAATTTCTTTTTATGTGCTCCTACGTGCTCCAATGTGTTTTTCTATGTGTTTTCATGTATCTTTGTGCTTATAATTTTTATCCATGTGTGAGTGTTTATTTATTTATTTATGCCATGTTGTTTATTTGAATTTAATCTTGATTATTCAAAAAATGTAATAGATAGGTAATATTCTATTTAGCAAAATTTTTGTATTTAGATAGTTTATGTGTTATCTATTTAACAAAAATCTTATGTATTTTAGATAGAAAATGTAATAGATAGGTTAGATAGGTTACCCTTCATTTTTATTTTTAGATTGTAATTAGGCTTTCCCGGTGTAATAGTTAGGGCTTTTTGTGTGCTATGTGTGCTATGTGCTTATGTGTTTTATTCGCTTTTCCTAGGATTTTGCATCTAGAATATTATGTCTATGTGTTATGTGCTCCTATGTGCTAATATTTGCTTTTACATGATTATTGCTTTAATCTAGGCTTTATTTAATTACTTACTTGCTTTATTGTTCTATATATGTATCGTCACCACACTAGTCCAACGCTAGTTGTGGCTAATTTCGGTTTCTTCGCTAGTCCAACGCTAGCGGAGAATTTATAGAAAATAGGCTAGTCCAATGCTAGGCCTTTAGGTCATTTTAGTATTAGGATCATTTCTCGGTGTTCATTCATGCCATTTCACACACATTTTTTGTTTTAGGCCTTTTTCCATTTTGCTATGATTTTTATATATACTTTATCACTTATTATCTATTTTTAACATCTATTTAGTGCATAACATTTAGATTCCACTACACATAGAATCTTAGGTCATTTGTGTGATTTGACTAGAAATAGTCATCTACTCACGTGGGAAGCGATGGCGTACATGTCGTTCCCCCCTCCGTGAGTAGGAACAGTTAGTCACGAGTCTATTAGTCTCCCGTACCCGTTATGTTGCATCCCTACTTTCTTTGTTCACTTACTATATATATTACTATTTTCTTTTCTTTTGCATTCCATTTTTGCATCTACACTCGTGACTCCGTCGAGGTCTACATTCGGGTTTCGCAATTAATGCGATAATTCCGACTAAACCTCAATGGAACATTTTGTCCCTTAACGATACTCATTTTAGGACTTAGATTTGCATTCATATAGTTGCATCCAAATGCGATAAAATCTTAGGGTTATATTAGGAAAATTTAGACTAAACCTCGCAACTAGTTTCGGCTAGGTTGAAAGGGTGCCTTAGGCGCAAGCCTTTCGCCTTCCCTTTCTTCAACTGTGACTCCCGAACCTTTTTCTCTTGTTTTCAAAGACCTGGAGTCGTCTAAAAGGGTTTTTCTTGTTTTTCCTATATTTTTTCAAAAATCATTTCCTTAAATAAATCATTCTTAATTTTCTTACCTTTTATAAAATATTTTCGGGTGACTTGGTACACCAAAACTCAATACCAAGTGGCGACTCCTTTTTCACTAAAAAACCCTTTTTAGACTCTATTTTCGGGCCCAAAAATCGTCGCATTTTCAAAGTCCCATTTTAGGCCCTTTTTCTTTTATTTTTTAAATAAAGCGTTCGTTTGTCACATTTTTGTCGAACTGTCTTTTATAAAGTATCTTTCTAAAAATCATTTCTACAAAAATTTACACGCTTCCTTTTCCAATAAAATAAACCACATTTAATTATTCCTTTTCCTTTTTCCCGACGCGGAAAAAATGCATTCGAAGTGCGAAATGACTATTTTGCTCGTAAACATGGCATTTACAGAAAAATAGCAATTGTCTCCAAAAAATCAAAAAAATTTAGAAAATACTTCAAAAGCCTGAAAAACAAACTTGGACTCAAAAATGGGCAAAAATGGTATTCGCGAGTGTGACTGCCCCTACCTTACCCAGAGGCGCACCAAAGGGCTTAGCAGACTGCCTGCCTAGCTCTCGCCAGGACTCACTCAAGCACGCACTCAGCACATTCACGTACAGTTAACCCAAAATGGAATACATTCACATAGTTCAACTTAAGATACAAAAGTCACTAAAAATGTACAGGCCATGTACTACAAGTTTACATGTCCAAAATATACATATTATTTACAATGGTAACCAAACAACTCGGTTGACCAAAATACAAAAACAAAAGTCTACTATAATTAAATTCGCCATGCCCAGCTTTAAGAGTGAGAAATACCTGAGTAAAGAAAAACAAATGAAGGAATGAGCTATAATAGCCCAGTGAGTGCCCAAGTCATGCAGGCAGGCCAAAAATCTATTATTTCAGGAAAATAAAATAATTTAACAAGATATTTAATCAGCACATGAACAAATAATTAAACAATTAGTCAATGGCGGATATAGGGTTCAACCACGGGAGCAAGCTCGACCGCAGGAGAAACAAGTACCGATTATGTAAACAAGGCATTGGGACCGAGATAATAGCTCAGGTCCTTGCCAAGGTCATACCGGTAATATCAAGCAAGACCCTAACCACCACACACCTTATAACCTCCTAACATGCTACCACATCCAGGGAGTAACCTCGACCTTGGAGGGCCAACACGCAAGAAAGTTCAACCCGGAGTTGGCCTCTTAGAGGATTAACAACTCACGAGGGAATGAACATCACGCCCTAAAACACCCAGCACCTTATATCCTCCCACGCCCGTTCAAGTTGACTATCCGTGAAGTAACGGTGAAGTTAGTCACGGAAGTCTCAAACACAAGTAACACATTTAATCATGAAAACAAGTAGCACATTGTGGAATAGATGCGATAAAGTACACATCTTTCCTCAAGTAGCACATTTTATCGCATAATATTTGCAATCATAGCATAATATTTACAAATGAAATATCACGTTACATGCATCATGCACACATAAAGACACTCACCTGAAATGCCTACGAGAATATTTCGTAAAAAGGTCGGGTCTCACTTTCGGGTCCTGAAATTAAAAAAAATAATCTAATGAAAACTAGATTTAAACCCTAATTAACTTAGTAAGAAAATTCAAGAAATATCCCCTTTTTTCTAAGGTTTTTGTTTTAGGGTTTAGGGTTTAGGGTTAGTTTCCATTCTAGGGTTTTCATTTTAGGGTTTTTATTTTAGGGTTTTCTAACAAAATTTTGGCATTATTTCCCCTTAAATTCGGCCCTTCCAATCTTGGTTTTCCATCAAGATTTCAACCATCAAATCCATAATTCCACAAGTTCTACAACTTCCAAGTTCAATCCAAGTTCAATCATCAAAGTCCCACTAAAATTCAAGAATTCAATTCCAAGAATCTTCAACCAAACCATATACCCCATGAAATTTTCAAGGTTTAAATGCCAATTACTACTCAATCTAACCAAGAAAACACTATCTCTAACAAGTAAGACTTCAATTCAAGCATAAATCTTCAAGTTAAAATCATAAGAAGTCAAGATTAAACTAGTACAAAAAACCAATTAAACTTGAAATTAATGGTTAAAGCTTGTAGTACATACCTACAACAAGCCTAGAACTTTGCTTAGAAGGAAGGGAAGCTCACTTTCTATGGTGAAATTTGCCCAAAGTTGGAAGAAAAAGCTCCAAGAAGTTGAGAGAAATATGAGAGGAAAAGAGAGAGAGCAAGGCCGGCCAAGAGAAAATGAAAAGGAGAAGGAAGTAGTCTAGGAAAATAGAGAAGAAATAATGAAAAAGATGGGAGAAAGAATAACCAATAAAAATATTACAAGAAGCAAGTTAGGATTTAGGCTTTTTAGGCATTAGTTGTAAACTTGTTTTAATTTAATTGGTGACTACAAAAAGATCTCTTCCACCTAGTAATTAATAATATTATGACATAAATATTAAAGCAAAAAGAGAAGAAATAAGAGAAGGGAAATCCGGCCATGAGGGAGAGAAAAGAAGAGAGAAATTCGGCCAAGGGAAAAAAGAAAAGAAAGAAGAATTTTCGGCCAAGGAAGAAGAAAAGAGAGAAAGAAAAATTCTGCCAAGAAGAGAAAATAAAGCAAGTGAATGAGTGAAATTTTTGAGAAAAAATGAGCTAAAGTTTAAGTAGTCAAAAACTAGAAAATAGTAATATAAGCTAGTTAAAATGAAACACTATGAGAAACTAATGATCTAATGAATTTAATCCAAGTTTAATTCTTAGGTTTTCTACTCAATGAGGAAAGAAACTTAGTTAATTAACCTAATTAACTTAAGAAATCCTCCAACTAATAAATCAAGAGTTAATGCTAGATTTCAAATGAAAGAATTTTCTTTTAAGTACGTTTTAGGGTTTTTTTTTCTACCATTATCATTATTATTTTGAGCTACTTATAAACATACATGAATAAAATAGTTTCATATGAATTTCTAGGGTGTCACAAAGACAATTTTCCCAACCATTTTATCCTCCGGGGTACGATTATTGGGATTATAAACAGGATTGGTTCCAGGCATTTTCTTTTCAAAATAAAGAGCACAAACATTCTTGGCTATTTTACTTCAAACAAACAAACAAATATGATTTCCCAGTTTGGTTCAACCAATGGTGGAATATATTCGGACCAAACCAGCAAATCCTTCCAACTGAAGTAGCAGAAGCATATGACTACTTCCAAAGTAAGTTTTCCAATACAACCTTCCATCCGAATTGAATTCACTTCTTCTCCAAGTTTTCTTTGGCTTGGGTATATCAGTGGAAGTTCGAATTTGTTAAACAAGCAAGTACGCAGAACAAACAGTTGCCATCTTGGTAAGACAGGGTTACACAAAATAGGTGAGATACTTTTTGATATCTCATTTGTCAAACATAAAAAATTGCAAGATTGGTTCAACCAGAATCAGCAGTACCTTAAACTTCTGAAAAAACTAACGACTGAATTCCTCCAGCAAAAATCTTTGTCAGCAGCAAAACTGGCATCAATTTCAGATAGAGGAGAATATATCAAGCAACTAGAAAATATTCTTCTCCAACTGAAACCAGAAACTTCACAAGCACAAAAGGCAGCGGTACAACCTTTGCCAGAATCAGAATCAGGGTCGGAAGGAAAGAAAAAGAAGAAGACTTCCGGCAATAAAACAAAGATGATTGTTTTGGAATTTTTTCACAAATTCCATAAAAATCAAAATTGTAAATTTCTTTATTTTTACTGTAGTAAAGTTATGTACACTGTACACTATAGCGGAGTTACTGTACAATCATTCTGCCGACACTCGCTGTAGCAAGATCATTAGCAGGTCACTGTAGCAGTCTTAAATTTTGCTATAAATACCCCCCCAAAGTAGAAGAGAGGCAGAAGTTTTCTTTCCTTCCTCTTAGAATTCTTAATCTTCTCTCTAGAATTCTCCAAACACTCTTGTTGTAATTAGTTTTCTTTGAAGATTCAAACCTATAAGCCTTCAATCTTTCTTTCTGTTCTTTAATTTTCTGTCTTTTAAATTCTGTTTTTACCTTTAATGTTTATGGTTGGCTAAGCCACCTACCCCTTTCTCCCTAGAGGCCGTCCAACGGTGAC
This sequence comes from Mitragyna speciosa, assembly GCA_024721245.1. Classification (NCBI taxonomy): domain Eukaryota; kingdom Viridiplantae; phylum Streptophyta; class Magnoliopsida; order Gentianales; family Rubiaceae; genus Mitragyna; species Mitragyna speciosa. Next base: position 3,252 of record JAMWEH010001755.1, on the reverse strand, counting down.
CCTCTTCCCTTTTACCTTTCTGTACTTTTAAAGGTCCTCTCTTCCCATTTGGTATATTTATATATAATATATTTGTATATATTATATGTACATACATACGTATGTACAAGCATGCATGTACATACGTATCTATGTACGTATAATATACGTGTGTGTGTGTGTGAAAGTGAGTGTATGTTCTTGTTATTTTTTGTGTGAGTTTAAAGGTGAATGCGTGTTTTTGGTATTCTTGGTGTATAGGATTTTAGTGTGCGTAAAAGTGTGTGTGTGTGTGTGTGCAAAACTAAAAAATGTGTCAAAAACACTCTTTCAGTGTTTTTGGTGCCAAAGAAACTCATTTCCTAAAAAACAGGTCATCCAAACACACCCTAAGCCTTTGTTTGGTTGTGTTTTTTAAAAACATGTTTCTTAAACACTTTAAATATGTTTTTCAATTAATTTTTTATTTTACAAATAGATATATTGGGAAGATTCTTTAAAACTACTATATGAATGTTTTTTTAAAAAATCACCCTAAAAACAACTATCCAGACGAAGCCTAAATTACCGACTAATGTTTTTGAATTGGGTCAGCTAGTCTGATCGGTTCAACCAGGAACCGGTAAGTAATCTGGTTAGATTCATTACCAAATAGAAGGAAAAATTTCAGTCAAACTCTGTCGAATTTGGTGAATTTTACACTGATTGACTCGTAATGGGTTGGACTTTTTTTTTTGGAAGCCACCTTGGCTTTTACCAATTTTTTTCCCACGTGTGTTCGTCGATATAGGACAATGTGATGACAGATCATTGAAAATGCTGACCAACGTTCACTTTTTCATATTTTCTATTCCACTCCTTTAACATGTTTGAAGAATTAAACACTATATATTGTCATTAAAACCCTAAACCCACGTGACACTAAAACCAATCACTTATCACTAAATACTAAAATGTGTGACTCTCCATCTACATAGCAATATGCGTGATGTGTTTACTAATTCTTCTAATTCTTTCTTTTCCACAAAGGCGAAGGCGGGCGGCAATAGGCAGAAATGAAAATTTCGCCTAGAGGCTAAAATCAATGTTCCTTTTTGTATTTTTTTTTTTGGTTTGAAATTCTTTGTTTCTCCACCATCACATCCAACTTGTTTTTCTTAAAACTTCTTTCATATCCCAATCTCCACTCACTCTATTTCTCTCTCTAAATTTGTTCAGTATATTTCTTATTAAGAAAATTATTTTTCTCATATGCAGTTTCTTCTCCCTTCCGTTTTATATATTCTTACTGAATTTTCAACCCAATATGCTTCTCTCATGCTAATATATATTCTTTAGTTTTACCAAATTAACCATCCATAAATATGTTTTACTGATTGAAATTAATACTAGTAGTTTTAGTACTCCTATGTAGTAACACTATTGATCATTGTTCCCTATACTCAATGCCGCCAAACCCCACAATTGGTAAAAGTGAATCTTGTTGAGAGTGCAAAGTCAACTACAACTGCACAACAGATTTGCAGTAAATGTCAATTGAAATAGTTAAACAAATAAATCACCACGTCAACTTTTCTATTCTATTCTCATGTTTGGTATGGGCCTTTGAAATTGGAAAGTCCTTTCCTTTAGAAATGTCCATTTCGCCTTTTTTTTTTTTTTGAAAATGTCATTCATCATAAAAACCTAGAGAAAGGCCAGTCTCACTTTATCCTGGAAACAAAGAATTAAATGATGGCAAGTTTATCTCACCCACTTGTTTCTGAACTAATCGCCTTTTTCTTTTATTCCGTTGTGCTGGAGCCATACTTTCACGTCTCTGCTCCTCTCCTCTCTCTCTCTATTCTCTTTGTTACTTCTGAATCTCTGTTCCTCTCCATTACCCAAGTGGATGTTGTGTTGTTGTAGCACTATTTCAATTTTCTTTATCAGTTTTGATTAATTTTCAGGCATTAAAACAAAAAAGTAAGTACAAAGTTTAGGTGGCATTTTCCTTTCCTGAATTCTTCGATGGAAGAGACTTCGAGGTCTTGGGTCACCATAACCCTAGGTCATGGTGGTCAGGTAAAAATTTCTTATTAATCCTAAATTCTTCCCTTTTAATTTCAATGTTTAATTTGTTTTCTCAAGTTTTATCGATTATTATCATTATTCTTATTACAATTTTTTAAGGCTACTCAATTCTTTGGAAAAAAATGAGAAAGAATTTGGACAATTGATTGATTATGATTTTATTCAGGTGGTGAAGAAGGCGGGGCCTAGTGTTCTTGATGATGCTTCATATAATTCTGATTTGCAACCCTCAGTTGGGAGTAAAAATTCAGTTAGGGATAGGCTAGGAAGCAATGTAAATTCATCATCCCAATTTAACAATAAACGGTTTTGATCCCTTTTTATTTTTATGTTGATTACATATTTATTTCGTTTTATTCTAAGGTAATTTGCTGCGCAGGAAATTGGTGGATTATGTATTTAGTTTTCGTGAAAACATATTGTGGGATTAAAATTTCTATGATCAGAGTTTTATGGTCAAAATGTTTGAGTTTTGCAGTAAGCAAGGAGATGTTGGTAGGATGTCTAAGTGCTTCTAATGATGTTGATGGTAATGGATTTAATATATAAATGTAGAGAAAATTACAATTTTGGTACTAAATGTTTAAAGTATCGACAGTTTCAGTTTCTAAAGTTTAGACAAAAGCAAATTTAGTAGTTAATGTTTCAATTTTTTTAGCATGTTTTAGTTCTATTGACAAGTTTTACAAAAATTTGATCGGAATCTAGTCACGTGATAATCACATGCCAAATACAAAAATTTTCAAAAAGAATTAAATTAAAGAAAAAAATTTTAATTGCCATAATTTGTAATTAAATGTACTAATTTGAATTCATAAATGATAAATAAGTAGATAAAACTTAAAAAATTCACCTGAATAGTGCATTCGCATGTGTGCCTTTAATCACAAATTATGTCAATTAGAATTTTTTCTTATTTTAATTCTTTTGGAAAACTTTTGTTACCGTCATGTGAGTTTCATGTAACTGGATTCTAATAATATTTTGAAAAATTGATCAATAGGACTAAATGTGTTCAAAAATTAAAATATTTGATACTAGATTTGCTTTTTTTTTTTCTTCAAAACTTTAGGGACTGAAACTGCCGATATTTCAAATATTTGATATCAAAATTGTAATTTTCTCAATAAAGTATTGCAAGTTCATTTTAAATCTTGGGAATGTGATTATGGAGTGATGGAAATTTTCATGTTTTTGCGG
>JAMWEH010001224.1:0-25014 GCA_024721245.1 Mitragyna speciosa | reverse complement strand
CCCTGGAAAAGAAATTGAGAAGCCATAATATAATAATTAAACGAAATTCACAAAGTGTATAACCTAATTCTTTTATGCTTCGTTCTCTTAATGTAGTCAAATCTTTATCAAGGGCCCTATTAATTGATGTGCCAATAATTGAGAACAAGGAATTGTGTCTAATCGAAGGTTCATGATGTACAAAAGAACTTAAGAATAAGTTTAAATAATTTAAAGTTTAACGCGCATTAAAGTACATATAAAGTTTAACATGCATTAAATCGTGTGATTTAGGTTGTTTCAGGTCTTCTGTTACATTTTATCTGTTATACTCCAAGTTACACATTTTAATAAATTGACACTGGTGGAAAATTATAAAAAAATTTGTACTCTAATCGATTATCCATCATCCTATTAAGAGGTGTAATATAGAATGTAATAGATAAAGTGTAACAGAAAATCTTTTGTCGAATTAGGTGATGATATATATATACACACACAATTGATTAATCTCATCCAATGATTTTTTTGATAGTTTGGACTTCCGTACATAGCTTATTCTTTCATTTTAACATTGTAGCTTCTTGGAAAAAACCTAGACTCTGGCTAATTAAGCTTCTTTCTATACTTTACAGAGAAGAGATCAGCATAATAACTTTTGATCCATCCTTCAATAATCTGAACCTCTATTTTACGTTGCGTAACCAACCACTCTGGATCAGTACTTTGGTTTGCTGGATGCAAGTCCAAGCCATGAGACCCTGAAATTAGTGTTAAATAGTAGCATCTTCATTGGAAGATTCCTTGGATAAACTAAAAGAGACTGCCAGTTCATTCCGCACTGTATATAAACCCACGGCTTATTTCATGTAAAATGATTTAAGTAGTAATATTTGTGCGTTAAATACACAAATGCATTTTGTGATGCAAACAATTAAAATCACTAAAAGGGCTTCAAAATAACTTCGGATAGAATAATTAAACATATTTTTCCCCTAAAAAATCTTAAAAAGCGAAAGATGTTTTCATAAAGCATCTGTTTGGATGCATTTAGAAATAAGTTTGTGATCATAAAATAATCAAAAGAGACAATAACATGAACAGCTCTAATTAGTATTTACCTTTTAACAAAAAATAAAAAATAAAAAAGGGAATGAGAATATGCCCTCAGTTGAGTTAATTTCCATTAGCAATTAAAGAGCCTTTTAAACAATACTATATTATTAGCTTTCTAGAAATTATCAAATTCATATTTATTGTCTTATCAAATTCTTTTGATTAACAAAGCCGCACAAACCATTAGCTGTATAGACTGCCGATAAACTGTCTGATAAGTTTTCCAAAACCCTACAAAAACAAAAAACATTATACAGAATTAGATAAGTAGATCGATAATATCCAGTAGTACGAACAAAAATGAAGAAGATATAACATTAACTATTCTCCTTACCCGCCACTACTGTAAGGATCTCTTCGACCATTGGAGAATATGATGTTGCTGGCAAACTTCTGAAGAACAAGTTTTATGTCCTGCACAATATTGCAAAAATCATGTCAATGTCTCCTTTATTCTAAATTCATTTTGTTCTGGGTCGTGCATAGGAGGTTTTGTAAAAGCAATGGCAAAATATTTTAGATGAGTAGTGAATAAACCAACATACATGGCCTCCATAGTATGTTGTGATCCAATGAGGTCGAGGTGGGACGCCATGGACAATTTTACAATATTGGCTGAACTCCGTCAAGCTAAAACGTGTCGGCTGAAACATAGTAGCATTTCCAGTCCGTCCAATAGGCATCACCATTTCACTACAAGTCTAAGATCCAAAACATCAATTATTTTTCATCCTATAAAGCATAACAAAAAGAAAATTCGCTTTGATATGACTTAGTCAAATACTATCAAGTTTGAAAAAATTAATTAATGACTAATATGACAGAAAAAATAATTGTCTTCAATAGCATACTTGCCAACCCCATCCCAAATTTGTTTCAGTCGGACGAACAAAGTAGTTTACATCATAGCAGGATGAATTCTTGCCAAAAGCAAACTCCACACCAGCAAATATTTGGCCAATAATATCAGCTTCACTGCCAGCTCGATCAATAGCTTGGCATAGCCCAGTAAGAGGATAGTCAGGTGGGTGATTATATTGAGCATTGGTTGCGTATAATAACACTAGAAAATTCTTGAGCTCAATAGACGTGTTCAAGTGCCTGAAAATGCAAAAACGGTTTCCCATGCAAGTTATCTTACATTCATTTAACGTCACATGACAAAGAGAAGGCCCGAGGGAAACAAGGGCTCACGAGCAAGTCTTGAATCTCTGACTAAGAATGGAAAGACCACCTGGTTCATGGGCGATATTGTCAATTACGTCCCACGAATCTTTGATTGTTTGGTAGCAACTCTCACTAGTCGCCTGCAACATCAACAAATGTTTGAATTTATGCCACAAGATGAATAGAGAGACTTTAAGAGATCTAATAAATACAAAATGCTTCAACTTGTTTTTTCTTGCTTTTTGCGATGTAAACAAGAATGTACTAATTAAAATGGTGTTAATTAGAATCAGTATATTACTAAAAAATCTTTGGTGACAATCGAGTAATATCCATCTTGCGGAGTGATATTATCGAAATAAAGAATGGGCGCTGATGAGGCCAAAGCTCCAATGGCGATATGTGGATACTTGAGCCGGAACCATGCAGCCAACACTACATAATTTGTGGGGGAACAAAAAAAAATTTGATGGTAAGATCATAGTAAGATAAGACAATAGAAAATATACACAATATGAAAGATTGATCGGTATAGGTATTGATTCTCGCTTTTTTACTTCCTCCATACGATCCCCCAAATACAAGAATTGGAGAATTTGGAGAAGAAAATCTTTCCCTTATGTGTAATAAGATTTCTGCATAATCAGCTATGGCTTGAGCTGAGTTAAAGAATCCGCGAGTGGTTTCATTTTTCAAGGCATCTTCCATTGAACCAAATGGAACTGATTCTCCATAATATCGATGCTGAAAAAAAAAATCAAGAATGAGCAAGTCCTGACAATGTACAATGTCACGATGAAGAGAAATTTTAAGAAAAAACTAAGACACCTCTATATAAACAACAAGAGCTTTAAATATAGGAGCATGATCAACAGGAAAACCAATCCGGAGAAGATCATGATCCAGAGGGCTTTCTGCTCCAAGATGTGCAAATATTGGTGATCTTGAATTTGCACCTCCCCAATATTTATCAATGATTGCATATTTCTGCTTGAATGCAATATAACTCTGAGGTCCATAGTTAAAGTGATCAAGTGTTTGCTCATAAAAGTATGTTTTAAAATCAGGAGATGAATCTATGGATTCAAAATTTTGTGAAATTGATCCGTGTAAAGTGAGTCTTGGAATCTTATGTGATAATGCAGACATAGAACAAACTGAGGAAAGCAAGGAAAGCAAAAGGACTCCATGAAATGTTAGTGTTGGAGGTTTCATAGCAAATGAGTTCTAAACTTTGAATTACTGCGTTCAATTATGACTGGTGCTCGTAGTCTTATATATGTGGAATTTTCGACAAAGACTAGGTTAGAGCATAACTATACATAGGAACTAGAAAAACTGTGCGCATGTTTGAATATGAAGTCTAATTTAGAGTCCCAGAGAAGTTCCTATCAAGCCAGACGAGGCTGGAGATAATTACGTTGCATTCAATTTATATATGTTGTAAAAAAATGTTCGATCTTGTTCGAAGCTTATTTTTTGTGTACTCAATGGCTTCATTGTGGTTTTCGCTATTTTCGTTGTCCACAAGTCAATGGCCCTTCATGACATCAAAAGAATCGCAAGAAACTTAGGAAAAAGAAGAAGAAGATTTCGATCAACCGAAATCTTGTAGTTTTACTCATGTCTTGTGTCTAAGTTGTCAAACATCAAAAGATTTTTGTTTTCTTTTTCCTTTTATGGAGAAAATGTGATTGGGATTAAGCAATAAAACTGTATTAGGTGAAATTAAATTTTGAGCATAAAACCTCCGAATTAATATTCAATGTCTCGTCTGCCTTCATTTATTTGCAAAAATGGTACAGGCTTTCCCTTGTATAGAATAATTACAAGAAAGCAAATGTCGTGTTCCATTATTGTAAAAGGGAGAAGTCCTGCTTCTTCCTTTGCCTTCCTATCCCTGTTTACGATTTGGTCATACCGTTTCTCCGTCCTTTCTTTTAATTTTTACTGTGGGAACTCTGGTTGTTACTTTCTCTTATCCACTGCGAAAAGAGGAATGTAAACTTCAGCCCTTATTTCCTTCTGAAATTGAAATATTGTAAAAATTGATAGAAGAATAGAACAAGCTTTACCATGTCATGCACAAGAAACTTTGAAACTGTCGTTTGTTACCAGAAAAGGGAAAAGGGGGAAAAAGGAGAGTTAATCGTCATTTTTTTGAGGAGATATCGCTTATCGCTCTATTTCGGTCCCTTCAACCGAGTGACTCTGCCGCCACAGAGCCAAACAATTTACAAAACCAACGTGACAAGATAATATATTGAGTATATATAAATAAATATCCCTTTTCCTCCATAATTCGCAAGATTATCTTCAATAACATGAAAGCCCAACATCGATCAAACAGATACCTTCCAATCTTCCCCAATTCACTCTCTTAACACAATTGCAATCAACCTGAATTCTGTCTATGCTACATCCATTCACACTTCCAGCGCCCTCATCTCAAGGGCCACTAAAACTGCCCCCAAAAATTTGAGAACTATTATGCAAAAAGAAGGGAAAAAGACATAAATGATGACAAGTATACTCATGCTGTATGCACACAAACCGCAGCTAAAACTATCACACAAATGTAGAATTTGAACACGCTACATTTTCAACCTGCTGCCGTTGTACACAAGATACATCGCATTTGAGGAGCACCTGAAGAAGATGCGTCAGCTTCGTCGTCGTCAACATCACCATTATCGTACTCATAGTATGTTAGCACCTCCTTAGAACTAGTTTTTGGTTCTTTCTTTTCTTTCTTGCTAGTGACAGAGTTCAGGGATTCCATAAGACAAGTAACATGATAGGCATGACAACAAAAGAATGCAATAACTGATACATTCTGTATGGGAAAGGGATCGAAACACATGCAACATCTTCCACCTCCCCTGGTTTTTGACTTGACCTCCCCGGATTTCATGCTCAGCACCAGCTCAGAAGCTTTAGTCTCATCCCTTGTAGCACGTGTTTCGTTATCTTCATTGCTGAAGTACATGGCATGCCTTGCTTCCTTGTAATACTTGATTAAGAGGTTGACACAATCAGCCTGTCAATTCATAATTACAGCATCATAATGTCAAGACAAGTTGGAGATTGACACCACTTTACGATCAAGATATGCAGGTTATTTGCAAACCTTTAGGATATCATTGCAACCATGTCTGAGAGAAGTCTCTGTCCTGTAGTCTGTGATAATTTTAACAAGACGGTCCCTCAGCCTGACAAGAAGGGCAGAAAATGAGATTCCATGGAGATTGTGGAAACGGAAAGTGAAATCTTTGGCACAATACATGGATAATTAGACAAAGCATTGCAAAACACACAATTGCATGGGAAAGGATTTGATAATCTTTTAGTAAAAGAAAAAGAAAATTCATGAAATACTTGTTTTCTGCAAACAGAAGGAACTATGAAGTCAGCTTCCACAGATCCAACTCTTGTGTGTATGTGGTAAAACTGGATTTCATTGGATGTTAAATAGGGAAAGAGTTGTTAGGATTGAGGCAAACGAAAAGCTCTAGAATTTTTTGTAGAACTGAAACTTCAGAGGAACCTCCACAGTATCATTCCAAAAAAGGAAGAAACAAGAAAAAAAAGATAATCAAAGTCCTTAATGAAGTATCCCAAATCGACTACAATAGTAAAGCTGCACATATTGTAAGTAGCTAAACGTTCTAGTGAAATAAATTTCCCCAAAAAAGCTGTGGATATCGTTTCAGTATATGGAAATAATAGTGGCACCAGATCATGTCCCCTAAATGCATCTCCTAAAGTTTACCTACGAAAATCATTAACGGGAAAAACCAACATTAGGGAGCCACAGAAAGATACTTTTAACAAAGAAGGTTCAAAATTAAAAGCAACTCGTTGTTTTAACTTTTGTGCAACAAAAGCAAGTTTTTTCCACCATGATGATAGGAAGAAGGTAGCAAAATGAAGCCATTAGCTGGTAGTCAACTAACTAAAAACAATCTTGCCGGAATTTTAGTTATGTTGTTCACTGTGTATTTCTGACATAACAAAGATTAATAGAGGGAAAATTTGTTGAAGGAAAAAGAGAGAACTAAATTATAAATAGCTCACCTAGGTATTTCCAACCCATCAGGTAACATGCTTACTATATGCAGAGGATCAAGATTGCCAACCGTGTGCTCCAGAAGAACACCTACCTGCCAAGAAAAATACAGAATGCTTAAAAATGTGCAAGCATAAAGATAACATACAAAATGAGGCATCAACAGGCATTTTGATCAGCCAAAAAATTAAAAAAATAAAGAAAAGGAATCCTCAGCATACCATTTCTGGTTTATTGAGACATTGCTTTATTAACTCTTCCCAGAGTTCATCATCATGCTGCATGCTAACAAATTCTACAGCCTGCACAAATCACAAAGCTTATCTCATCACTGAAGATTTTCAAAAAGGTTTCTAAAACAAAAATCATAAATTAGCAAGGAGGATTGATAAGTACCTCTTCAATATCACCAAGGTTATTTATGATAAGTGCAAGAGCTTGCTTTGAATTTCCCATTCTTCCAAGAATGAAAACTTGCTCTCTTAACAAACCTCTTTTGTCACAAATTTCATAAGCCTGATTGAATTTCACAAATGTTACAGAAGAGAAATGCTTATGAAAGATTGTCAGATATTAGGGATATTTTGGTCAAACCTTTTCAAGAGTATAATGCTGACTACTGCGTAGGAAAGGAAGCAGCATCTTTGGGTCATAGTCTGCATATAGCTCAACCTATTCAAACCATCAAGTAGATAATGATGTTAAGAGCCCCTGAAAACAAGCAGGTATCTATATCCACACATGCGAACAACCTGGTAAGAAAATGCAGTATATAATGCAAACTTTGTCGCCCAAATAGAAGATGGCGTCCCAAAACTAAATCATCAGAAAGATCTATATGATTGAAGATGACATCCCAAACTCAATCCCAAAAAATGGAACATAAGGCTATACAAAGAAGAACATGACCAAAAGGTGCTCAATGACTACTAAGATCATCTAGTCACACCATACGGAAAACTCAGTCGAAGAAGGTGGCTTTGTTTACAAACATTTTTGCTTGCAGCTCTCTGGGTACTGGGAAGTGAAACATACACGAAAAGGCCCCAAACGGGAAGACCTCCTTTGGAGACATGTTTAAGTAAATCATGTTGATACTCTATGCATCACCTAAACTGCTCTGATGATTTCAGTGTCCAAAATATGGCTTCCCAATTCCAATTTACTGAGCCAACAAAGAACTGAACTAAGATTTAGTATATTCAATCTTTTAACCAGAAATGGATTCTTATTAGACAAGGTATGTGATATTTCTAATCTGTATATTAATGGTAGGAGGTTAACTGTAAAGCTTGGACCAAAAAAGTAAGGAGTAAAAGCCTTTTCATATGATGCACGGAGAAATTTTTGCTGCATTGGGGTTGAGTTGAGGTGCCCCTGAGGGCCCAATCTGATTTTGGTTCACGCAAAATTAGATTCAGTTCTCCCAATATGGAACTTCCAAAGCGAACAGAAGTGGGAGGTCCAATCCCAGTTCCTTGAAACTTAAAGAGCACAAGGAACCAAGCCTATCAGAAATACATTACTATGTTTGCTATCACCATTGCTAACTTCCTACCCACTGATGCATTTTGTCCTAATTGCCTCTTTAAAGAAGCAAAAAAATGTTGCCCAAGTCAACCTGAGCTTCTCTTCTTCATTTGTGACAATAGAAACTACGAGGGGAAAAAAAAAGGTCCACATTTTGTGAACCTGCTCATGTTTGTGATGTAGTGTGAGCTGTCATTTGACAAGGCTCATAAAAAATAAATCACGAGTCTCTGTATTAATTGCTAAGTTGCTAATGTCTTAGCTGCATCTCTTATAGTATCAAGCCAGTTTAAAACATTGACATATTGCATTTGCTTGTCCCTTGGAATTTTAGAAAGTTGGAAGAGCTCGATTAACTTAAGACCAAAGAATTCTAATCACACTAACAAGCCCAAAGCTCCAATTGTGGGATTATGTTGGTCTGTAAATGTTGAATCCAACTTTGGGCTGGTGGTCAATGCTCACCCAGATAAGTCACATCTAGTCACCCTAGTTGTACCACCATCCATTATAAAGCTTATCAAAATTTAATAGGAAATAACCTTCCGTGAAACCAAGAGAAATCAGAGAAGGGGAAATCGAAAGAAAGCAAAGTCCTAGATGCATCTAGCCATCTTAAGGTACTCATGCCAAAGAATTTGCAACTAGCTGAACATATAGACTCATAAAGAAGAGATCAAACTTGAACCAGAAAAGGTTTCCCAGGCAATGAAATTTATTGATCTCCACAACCTGCATGTCATGGTAATCTCTTCCAGCATCGGAATTTGCCACAAACAGTGAATCCAAATACAGATGCAAAAAGTATCGGGAATCACACTTGTCCCTTGCAACCATAAGCTGTGAACGAATCTGGAGGAGGTATTAAGTTCATGTGTTGTATTAACAATGAAGTTGCACGTTTACAGTCTATCATCATAAGTTGGACAACCTGAGACAATGATTAAGGCCAGCATGTTAGAAAAAAAGTAGTAAAGAAACTATAAATTGACTTCACTATGACCTCTTCACTTTTTTTCTCTGGAGATAAAGGATACAGAAGTTCAGTAGCAGCACTTGTTATATCACAAGAATAGTATATAGCACTTGTTATATCAAAGAATAGTATATGTCACTGAGTGGCTATGTTATATAAATATACCTTTCACGAATAGAATCATGTAAATTATGCTTTTCAATGAAATCAAATATGCCTGGCTTCATAATCTGAAATCAAGAAAAGAACAATCAATATCAGGGAAAAAAATTGTGGAAAGCATGTTTGTGTAAAGCAAACGTTTTCAAGTACCATCAGCAGTAGTAAGTAGCACTAAATCTTTGTATCAAATCAACAGATAAATAGAAACCCTGGTAGCAAATCCTAAATGGGCACTTACATCAGCATAACATGAAAAAGCTTTCTCATACTGCCCGTCTATTACGTACAACTCAGCCAATGCCTGACACAGTAAAATAGCATGCCTTAGCAAGGAGCATATATTAAGGTAATAGATAGAAACCCTTAGAACTAACCTCTTTGAGAGAGTCAGTCATCGATGAAGTATTAAGTTGAGGTTCTATGGCTGAGATAACAGGCGATGTAGAATAAATCACAGGTGGCCATGATTTAACAGTTGACAGGAGATCCTTGTGGAAAGATGGATTTGTTGCCAGAGCTACCAGAGCAACCTATATCATGGTAATATCTAGACTGAATTCAACACTGCAGATTAAAAATTACTAAGCAAAATTAAAATCTAGCCACTATGTGTGCAGACCTCATAAACAGTATCACGTAATCTTGGATTTTCTGTTGTATATATGGCACCAACACGGGAAGCTGTCGGAGATGAGCAAATGGAAAACCCATCTGTGTCAAGTAACCCAAGGTAAGTGATCAAGAAAAAGTTGAAGAAATTCAAGATTATCATCACTATTATCAAATACCTTTCCCATGCTTGAAGCTGATCCCCTCAATAATTTGGACATAAAGATGCAGCTTCTGCATATTTCTTTCCACAATCAGATGGTCGAGATATCTTGACCCACCTAATCATGGGTAACAAATGCAGAAAATAAAGTAGTTTTGTTAATGCAATCCTTCAATTGAGGCCTCGTTTTGAGAACATGAATTGCTATTTAATTGAAAGTCAACAACTATTCAAATAAGCAAAATCTACACACACTAGTAATTTGGCCTGCAACGCCAGAACCTACCCACAGAAGACATTTCCCTTTTCCTTTTCTTCAATCTTTTTAGACTTATTACTCAAGCCAGGTTCATGAATCAGAAAGGCTGTCCACCAACTGTCAACACTAGTTTTTGACCACTAAATTCAATTAGAGAAACAATTATTATGGTTATTCAACTACCAGTTGCAGTAGATTCATGGCACCTCTATTCGTGATCAACTAAAGAAGCTTCCTTGCCACAGAGGATCAGCTGGCACAAAGGAAGCTGGGGTAGTGTGATGTATAAATTAAATTCAGAAGGAATGACCAGAGATCTTATAGCATGTTTGCCAACAACACCAAGATGTCAAATGTCTATTGTTCCTATCTGAAACTGTTGGGGATAGGTATAACAGAAGCATAGGGCCAACAAAACCCATAAATCTAATTGCAAAGACTACTACAACAAATGTGAAATAATCAAATTTGTTAAGTGGTTAGCTGCAATAAAAGTCAAAGTGTAATTGCAGTATCCAAAAACAATATACCATGTATGAAGAACCAATTACCAAAAGAACTCATACTGAAGAGAAAAGCACAAACAATGAAACAATAATTTGTAAAAAAAATCTTTCAAATCAACCATTATGTAGATTCGTAAACAATTTTTTCATATAAAGGTACTTAACAGTAACTTTAGCAAAGTATGACATTCCTGAAGGTCTGGAACATTATAGAGGACTTTGTTGAACCACTAAGCAAAAGACTAGGTTCTGAAGTATTGCATTAGTGACAATCATGAGAAATTCATGAGGAGCAACAGGAAACACCATTCAATGTAATACCTCATCGAGAAGTTCACTCCGACCTTGACCAGCTTCAACTGCAGCCAAAGCTTTTTCATGCCATCCATGTTGAAGAAGCCAAGCAATGTGATCTTCTGCATCCCTGTAATCCAACCAAAAAATAAATAAATAAATTGTAAACTTCAGTATATCTACATGTACAACCATAAGGAATCATATACAATCTGCTACAGATAATACAACATCCCAAAAACAACATAAAGACAGAGAAATGAAACACGTAAGAAGATATACTCAATATTCCTTTTCTTTTTAGCGCAACCAAGACCAGGGAGGGTCAGAAACATTTGGACTATGGAAAGGAGATTCCATCTTGGAAGCTCAAGTAGTTTCTGAAGTCCACTTAATTTGATCAGGGAAACCTGGGGTAGAAGAAAGCTCTGTAGGCAAAAGCATTTTGATCAACTCTCGACTATAGAAAGGAGATTGCATCTTGGAAGCTAAACAGTTTCTAAAGTCCAATTAAAATTTTGATCAGGATAACAAGAGATAGAAGAAAGCTAACTAGCAAAAGCATTTTGCTCAGCTTTGTTATCTGGTCTATTTGTTCTTAGGCCACTGGCTTCTACATTTATCTTTGGACTCATTATGAAGTTATCTTTATTACAAAGTTTGAAATTCACTTTTTAGATAGATTGTAATGGGCTTGGCTAAAACATTTGTCCATATATGCCAGGAAGCTATAGTTGTATGGTCTGACAATAATAAATGCCATAATCACCTCGCAATAATAAATACTATCCGTTCTTTCCAATCTGATTGTATACACCAGCATGCTTAATGATGTGAAAGACCATTAAAATGGGACAATGGTAACAGCAATACCAACCTAGGCTTTGCAATAACAACATCCTTTGGGGACACAATGTAGTATAATGGTTCATCACCCGCAGCCCATTGACCCCCTGCATAGCTGCTACCTTTGTTCAAAAGCACACGTGTCATCTCAATTCACCCGCAAATCTCATAAAAATATACAACAAACCAAAATATTGTGCAATGAAACTGATCTGCGATATGTATGGCTAAGAAAATGACCTGAAAAAGGAGCATGAGCAAGAGAATAGTCTTTTGCCTTGTAGTGTTCATAGCCATGTACAGGTAAAGCATCTGTAGCAAGTTCATCATTATTCCACGTCACAACTCGCACTTCAGGCCTTTGAGCATTTCCCTGGTTGCAAAAAGTTCAATGTATCTTAGAGAACACATTGTCTTGAACAGCCTTCTTAAATATAAAGTTTAACACATTTAAGAAGACTTATCACCACGTACTGGCAGGCGGGAAGAAAGGGTGTTCAGATGGAGCGAGAGAGAGAGAGAGAGTCTTTGAAGACAAGCAACAGAAGTGCTTGAAAATTTATGTTTCTTAGGATACTTGACATAAGAACACATATTAGCCTGTCCTCAGACAAAGTCAGCAGAGCAGTGAACCAAAACAAGACTAAATCAACAACCTTTTATCCAATCATGGTCAATTTGGACCAATTAAGCCTTCCAGGATTGATATAAACTTTACAATAGTTGGCTGGTTGTTAATTCTTTTGAGTGGGCCATTACTGCACATTTTTTAAGGACATGGTGATGTATAATTGACACATAACTCTTCAACTTAATATTGAGACTGCGACTTGAAGCAGAAAAGTTTTCTGAAAGAGAAACTTCATCAAGGACGTCTACCAAAAAACTTCCTGTCCATGATAAACAAATTTAAGTGATCCCTGCTTCATCACTTAATCGTCCTTATCTGGAAAGTAAAAACGTTTAATTATTAAAGAAAACTTCTTTTCCTATACTATGTAGAACAACAAGGATAATAGCCACTTGTCTTTCCACTCTTCCTATTAAATCTATTATAAATTTGAACTCTTTATTGATATTCTTGATGGGCCAAAGTAAGACATTCATTTTGAAATGAAGGGGACATGAGATAAAACACATGTGCATGCTACTAAGTAACAAGAATAACAAAGTAGATATAGTAGGGTGGTTATACCTAGCACGAAATTTGCTTCAACAACAGATGTCCATCATTCTCCATGAAGGAGAAACAATAATTCTACAATGCAAATATGATAAAGAAATATACAGGTCAAGCATTAGACTCTATAAAACTATGCAGGCAATATCCGGAGTAAGTTAAAAGGCTTAAAATGAACAAACTTGAAATTTAGTGATCGTGAGACATGGAGAAAGGATTAAATTGCACCACTCAGAAAAGATGAATGGTTAATAATCACCTGGCGAGATGGAACACTGCTACTAAAATTGTTCTCTCCATCTTCTTTTCCAGGAATATACGCTAGAACAACCAAAGTATCACCAAAGGAGCAACTCCTGAAATGAAATAGGTGGTTGAAAAGAAGCCACAATATCCACCTGGTTCAAACTAGACATAGGAATATGCCCTATATGTCCCATTAGTGGCCTTGTTCTGATTTGTCCTTATGGATGCAATTTTTACGTATGTTCCCCACCCAATAACCAGAAGAGTGTCATCCTGAAAGTACAACAAAGCAACTATAAGGTAGCGGATTTTGTAGCGTATAGATCACATATCCAGCATATATAAGAATTAGCACACTAGCCAAAAAAAAACATAGGACCTTTTTTTTTTTTTTTTTTTTTGTTCTACTCTTCTTTGAAAGAAACCTAAGTCTTAAATTGAGGCGGCCCAATTTTGTATTGTATTGTTTTACACTGACCTGCCATACTAAGTGAGGGCGTAGAATCTCAGGGCAAGGGCTTCCTCGTGGTCTTTCAATAAAGGTGACGCGTTGATCATTAGCAGCATCATAGACTTTAACTCCTGAATCATTAGCCCAGGCAACAAGACTACTTCTCCACTTCACAGCATGAATAGGACCTTCACCAGAGTGCAGAACCTAAAAGTAAATGCATATTTCACTAAAATATCTTCGGTACTAATTTGAATTCTTTTAAACCAAGAAGATACATCAATGCATGTCACAAGCCAAAGAAGACCTGGTCACGATAGCCGATCCACTTCTTCGCATTAAAATACAAATGACCGGCTAAACCACCAGCAACAAATCTTCTTGATGATTTTCTAGCATAATCTGGATCTAAGGCAATGGCTTTCATGGGGCGATGATAGTCAAATTTTAATCTCTCATCAGAAAACAAGCTATTTATTACAACTGACCCATCATCTGAGCAGCTTCCAACAAATTCACCGTCTATATCAAAGCAAAGGTCATTGACAGCAGCAGTATGAGGAGAGAATTCCTTAACCTGTCCATAAGAGATGTAACAGCTCAGTACAAAGTTCAAGCAATTGATATCTTGGAACAGGTAGGCGTCAATGAAAATTATTACAATGGAAAGGTCGAACATTCACCGTGTTCTCAAACAAGCACATAAATGAATTTCTTAGGTAGACGCTATTGCCCAGATCTTAGCCCAATTTGTAGGCTGTAGCAATTGATTCAAGTACTCAGAAAATGCATTATTCTGACAAGAAGCCATTAACATTAAGATTTTAATAGCTTTATAACATATTAGAAATTACCAGGTAAATATCGTATTCTAGCTAACCATAGGGAACACAAGTCCTGAGCTTGATAATCAGAGAGATTTATTGGATAAGTTGCAAAAGCAAGAGTAAAGTGACTATATGCCATCATTGTAACCATTATTAACTGCACAATGAAGCCCCTAATGGGTTTTTTGGAACAAGAGGCACCATAAAATGCTATCAAATTAAACACAGAAATAAACATATAAGACAAAACATATCCTGACATTGATCTCATTCAGCACGGTGTTAATCAAATACAACCTAAAGCCCAATATATCGTAAGGCACCCATTAATATTCACCCGAAAGAAACAGCATGTTCTGTTCAATCCAAATGGGAAAACTGCCCATTTATTCTTTACTTTTAAGAGCAATATCCCACATTTAGAAGCACCTAAAAGAACAGCAATTGATGCATGTGGGGTTTATCCTTGTCCTTCTAAGAATAATCGCTAAACCATCACGACTGATGTCCTCATCCAGGGCGTAAAAGCTCGTAACTACTAGACAGAGTCACCAAATATCTTCATTGAAGGAGAGGAGCTACTAATGACTGCAGGAAATAATTCATCTCTCTGATGCACTTTGAGTAATTCGCATGACTGCTTCTATTTATGCACCCAGGAATGCTAAGCAAATAAGATCCTTAAAATTCACCTAAAAACACTCAGCTAGATCCAAAACAAGAAGGAAATGAATAGCATAAAGTAGATAAAAAAAACCTTGCTAGAAGCAAGAAACAGCCCTAGGTGACATTAAATTCTTTAGGCCAAGTGGTTGTTTGAGAATATCATAATCTCTCAAAACTTTTCCTTCTTTTGAGAACAAAGGCCTTGCTTTGGACTTAGATTTGATTAGTCATAGAAAATGGTTTGCTCCTCCACTACTTAGTTTCTGTCGCAGGCTAATATCAGTCTTTCATGCCAACAGTTTAGACACTGAAAGCATGACGGAGGTACTATTTTTTGACCTGGCAAACTTGAGCCCCGATAGTAGGGGCAGAAGGACCACAAGTTTTGAGGCTTTAGAATTAAATCTATTCATCCATCATCATATAAGACACACACACCAAATGAACATGAACTGTTGCTGCCTATTAAAATTGTTATGGGCCGCATAGGCATTAAAATGACATGAAGCTAAAGAAGCTACACCAAACAAGATTCCCTAAAGCAATGTATGCATCCATCGACGGCCATTAGCCCAATTTCAATATAGTGTCATCTGTTTGTTCATCATTTTCTTAAAAGATCAAGCCTATAAGCCAATTTTTTTTTTAACTTGCCCTTTGGTTTTCCACTTTTAATTGAATATGGAGACAGAAAATCCCAAGGAGAAAATAACATTTTTTAAGCATGTTCAAAAGATAAGACCAATTTGTGAATCATCTAGAATTTGAAGGAATTGCATCATTAACATGTTGATTTGCATGGTATAAAGCAATAAGCTACCAAAACATTAACAGAAACTAAAAATACTTAGTGATAATATACAAACTCTCACGAAAGAAAGCTTTAGACTGATGAAAGTTACACATTCAAATAGAATGAAATTTAAGATGTATATCTCAGCTTTGCTAATTAGGATATGAAAAATTGTATTCATTGCATCAGAAACAATAAAATAAAATAAAGGAATTGTATTTTTTTTTGTTTTTGGTATATACTTGCCTCTAGCATCACCTTGATGCTCAGGTGATTGTCACATCTTCACTCCACCCTATATGTTGTGGATTTTTAATTAAGTCATCTCAATGATTGCCTAAACAAATATCTGCGAGGGCTCTGTTTGAACTCACACCACCCCCCCTCCTTCTCTTTTCTTTCTCTCTTTCCTTCCTCCATGGGATTATAGCAAGCCTCACATGGAAGCTAACAAAGGTTCTAGCTCTTTTTTTTTAAACTCTGTGCACCTATAGCCTTCCTCAAGGAAAACTCCCCCCCCACCCCCCCCATCCCCCCCCCCCCCCCCCCCAAAAAAAAAAAAATCAGATAGAAAATCCATTTATGTCATGTAAAAAGAAGAAAATGAGCCTTTTCTGCCTCCATGTTGTTAAGATGACCTTATATTTTACTGTGCAGTTGTTGGACTGTTTACCTTGATTTGCTTCAAATATAAATATCCTCTACGACTGCCCTATATAAGCTGAATTTTATCCAAAGCAGTAATCAGCAACAACTAATGAAGAAAACAGCTGCATTGACGCCCAACAAAGATTTTTTCTTCTAAAATCTGATCATTAAGCCAACAGTACAAAATACCAAAGCATCTCGCTTTTTTAACGATAAACAATCACCTAATTATCAACTTTGATCCAACAGTCACAAACAATTGGCAGCATGGAAATACTAAAACCGAAGCTAATTCCAAATAAAAGTTAAAGATGTTAAACATTTCCACTAATTATAACATCAATCCAACTAAATTCCCCAAACAGCTCAGCAAAATTCGACCTCAAACAACAAAAAAATAAAATAAAATGAATCAATTCCGCACATCTGAAAGATAAAATTAAGGAAAATTAACAGAAATTTTTACTTGATTGCCAAGGAAATCCAGAATGTAAACTAATCCAGCATGAGTTCCGAGGGCAATCATACGCTCGGCGACGGCGATGCAAGTTGCGGCATCGCTGGAGAGAAGCGACGGCACGCTACCTCCCATTCTTTGATACTTTAACCTAGGCTCCTCCTCCTCCTCTTCTTCAACTTCCGAATCCTCTTCCTCTTCTTCTTCCTCTTCCTCTCTCTCGTCGTCGCCTTCGCCTCCATTCTCCGACAGCTTGGGAGCCATAATTCCTCTAGCAAAAATCAAAGAACTCAGCTAAATAATAATCACGGCGGAAGAGTACGGTGGAGAACCGTGGAGAAAAGGAGAAAGAATAAAGCAGAAATTTTTCCGGTGAAGAATGGATTAATTTTAATTTGATTTGATAATAATAGGGGGAGTAATAGTGTAAATAATGTAAATTTATGAGCTAAAAACAAAAGAGTCAAGACAGGCAGTATTGAAGGACTGATTGACAGATTGACACTTGTTTTTGAGGTTTTGTGTTTGGTTTCGGGTTTTTCACTTTTATTTCTTCAGTTTTCTGGATTTTTGTTTGTTGGCAAATAGTTATTGGCTTTTATGTCATTATCTTTTTTAGTTAAATTATTAGAGTGGGGATTAGGACCTTTTCTTGAGGTAGGGTTTCAATAATTTGTTGTGATGAGATGAGGTTTTTTTTCTTTTTTTCATGAATGGTTGGGAAAGATTTGTTGTATTAATGTTTGATTTTTGAATTAAAGCAACAAGTAAATGTGAAAATTGTGAATCAATAAAATCAAAACAACAAGAGGTCCAAGAGAATGTTTAGTTTAGGGGAGTAGAGAGAGATAAATGTTAGTAGTAATCATGTTTATTATTGATATGTTAAAAAAATAAAAGATCAATGTCCTTTAATTAGAATGAAAGTGATTAATTGGGGTCTCTATAATTTCTCGCAAAATACTTTCTATCACTTTCCAAAGGGTTAATAAGTTTGATAAAATAATATTTTGAAGAATCATATAAACATTAGTTAATCACTTTCTTTTTAATCGAAAGATAGTGATAATATTTTTTTCAAATATCAATAATGGATGTCATTATTACTTACACTCATTCTTTATAAAATTCTCCTGAACTAAACAACCCTTAAACCAAATATGTAGGGAGAATTGTCAAATTAATGATATGCATAGTGATAGAGAGAAATTTGAAGTAAATGTCTCCTTAATTTTTTTTACTAAAGATTCTGCATCGTGGCAAGCTTTTCCTTTTGCACCTTCTTTGGGGAAAATATCTGGGTGCTGCATATTTATGACACTTGGGATGAGGAAGAGAAGCATGTCTTGGTAGTGTGGTGGTACAGATTATGGTGCTTACCTACTTCCATTACCATTATTTCGAAGTCAAAGAAAAGAAGGAAAAGGTTTTAACTTCCACAAAATTCAAATTTAATATTCATTACGCTTGCTAACTAAATATATCCCAACTGTTTGGTGTTCATGGATCAATTACACTTGAGTAATCAATAAAATCCATCAAAGATTATCTATAAATGTCTGTTTGGATCGATAAATCCAGATGAAATTAGATTTCAAATCCTTTATCTAAATCTCCTTTGTTGTTTAGATTATTTGTGAAATATTTGAATTTAAAATCCACAAACTAGTTGAGAATGGATTTACAAGTTTAAGACTGATAGATTTCAGGTTCACTCAAATTATATTTTATTACAAATTCTTCAATTTTTCAAATCCATTCATTTTAAACCCTTTCTTAAATGGAAATCATTTAATCCAAACGAATCACAAAGGGAACCATTATAAAAACCCTAAAGAGATGGACCATATACTATGTATAGTCTGTAAAATTATATTATTTCATTTATTAAGAGGAAAATTTTATGTAATTCAAAACAATCTACAGAATATGGCAACTACATAATTTTCAAAAAGTACCACTAAGAGAAATTTTGAAATATATGAAGACACTACCGATTTTGAAGAATAAGAAAATTGCTGTTTTATTCTCCCACTTTCGGGCTTGTCCTAGTTTAACTCCTCAAGATTCAAACTTCTCACTGTTATTTACTCAACTTAATAAGGCTATTTTGGAGAAGCGATGAGCCGAAGTTTGATTCTTGACAAGTAGAGGAAATAACATTTATACTGAAATTGTTGCAAGGAAGGATGTAGTGAATTTGTACAAAGTGCTAAATAGTAGAAAAGAAAGGCTCCTGAGAAGACAGTTACGGGAATCCTAAGGCCTTGCTAAAGGAAGGCAAAAACATCAGGAAAGGTAATGACGCAAAAAGTTGTTTTGAGGGTAAAAACAAAAAAGCAAGCGAATGGCAAATATTTAATTAGCAGCTTAAATAGGCATATGCACACGCCATAGATTTTTCGTCTTTCTATTTCTTTTATCCAACGAAGAACCCAGGAAGGCTATAACTTGACCATTCTCCTTTTTGGACTATCTTTCATTGCCAAACTTGGTTAAATTCTTACGTGAATAGGATTTACATACCTAGACGTAATTTCATAATCTAGACCTTGTATTGGTGAAATGATACATGCTGATGTGAGGAAATGACCTAATGATACTCATGAGATCCTTATTTTTCAGTCAAGGTTCTCTGCCATTTTTTTTTTTTTGTCTAATATAAAATTACGTCGTACTATCGTGAAATTATATAAAATTACGTCATTCGATTTAATGACACAACGTAGATTTGTATTAGACACAATTGGACACTAAAAATATTATCTTAAATTGAATCCATCTAATATTTTTTCCCAAATGAAATAGATGAATGTCCTTTTTTTTTTTTTTTTTTGGGCGAAGCTTCGTCATCGAACCCTGGCATTGCGAGTCAGGATGACAACAAAACCTACCACTAGTAGCGTTATATGGCTTGTAGTTGTAGAAGTTGAGCCTCGGAGCCTGAAATCCTTCGGAGTTCTCTTTAATGCCATGCCCCGCCCTTGAGGGCAGGATTTCATTTATTGTACTTCAGAATATCATGTTCTCTTTATACAAAAACACAAAATCGATTATATTAATCTATTTTTGTTTGATGTATAAGTTATATTAATTTTTAAAATAAAGAAAAAAGCTAAAAATTCTAATTAATAAATACTGCATACATACATATATTATACTATATATATATATATAAACGCAATTCTTCATATATATTATTCTTAATATCATATTATTAACCCACGATAGAATTCAGAATATCAATTATTTTATTCTACCTTAATTTGCACGTATGAAACTCTTCTAAGTAAAAATAAATAAAACATTACTTATTTTATATTTATAATTGCTCAAAGTCTCAATGTTTTCATTAAATCTCCACTTAACTGATACAATAATTTCATGCATTATAAGAAAAAATTAATAGCGTAGCATTTAATTATGGACGAAAAACCTATTGTTTAATCATATTATACCAATAACTATCTTAAATTCACAAACTCCAACTTAAACTTTTTTCCTCCAATTATACACACACATATACACAAGTGAATTCTTGTTCTTGAGACCCAGTTCTCTCTCCCTTTCTCTATTTTTTTTTTTTGGTTAATTTTAAGTGTACATGATAAGAAAAAATACAAGTAAATGTTTACGGAAAGTAAACTGTCACCAAGTAATTACAAAATAAAAAGAGTAATAAACCAGAATAACCGGTTTGAAAATTCTCCTAAGGGTCAGAGCCCAGAGGTCGGAAAAAATATAAAATGCGCCACGTAGTACACTAAAATTAATAATTTATCGTCACGTGATGACAGTGGATCACATTTTTTATTATTTGATAATGTATGATTGATTTTAGTACACCACGACCACGTGACATGCTACGTGGCGCGCGTGGTCCACGCAATACTTGCTCCAAGGTCCATCGTTCTCAAACAGACTGCAATTGCACTTGCCACATTATCATCACGTCACGGAAACGCTGGTCTACACAAATTTTACACACAGAACACACACTGAGTACTCCAATTCTTGATCACTTGCCTCCAACAACTGGATCGATCTAGCTAATCGCAGGGCGTCCGAAAATGCTTGGTACTCTTTGGGCTTCCGAATTGAAATGCAGATCATCGAACTCAGCTGCCATTTCCCCTTGAGCTCCATTCGTACTATTCAATGGCGGCGAATTAAACGAAGTAAGGTTTCGAAATTAGTCTAGGGTTTTGTTCTTAGGGCTCAGCTGCTCTTCTCTCAAGGAGGCAGCATGGACATTTCCAAAGGTGGGAAGAGAAGTTTCTTAGCTCCGTTCGCTCTGCCCGATCCCTTGGCCTCCTCCCTTCCTTCTTTGATCTACCTGAGGTATGATAATTTATCACCTAGGTCAAATTTTCAATTGCTTGTAATTTCTATGTAGTATTATGATTTTCTCATAATTGATGAAATGCCGTTATTGCTACTTATCAACTTGTGAATTTTATTAGTTTTAAAATTTTCTGGTTTGTTTGAGCTACAAGCTAGGTATTAATGGAATTGAGCAAATTTTGAGATTTTTAAACTTTTTTGGCTGCAATATATAGTTGTATAAGGATGAGCATTTGATTGATAGTTACCAATGTAATTGTGGAAGTGAGAAGATAGAGCAATTGCTACAATTGTGAAGGAAACCTAAACTTGTTTAGCATGTGGTCAGAAAATTTTTTTTTCCCTTCTCTTACAACAAGGTGAATTTTTTTAAAGTTGCACAAAATTCGGCCAACATTTATAAATGCACCAACTCCAATGCACCAATTTCTGACACAATAGTTTCCACCTTAAAGGTGCAAAACACTTTCGCACTTTGAAGGTGTGAACATAAAATTTGTGTTCACACCTTTGAGGTGTTAAAATGTTTTGCAGCTTTCTAGGTGCAAAAATGTTTCTGCACTTTGAGGTGCGAAAATGTTTTGGTTTTAGGTTTTGGAGTACGATTTTTTAAGGTTTTGTTTGTCAGGATTTTTAGGTTTAGGATTTAGAGTTTTAGAGTTTGTGTTTTAGGTATGATTTTTTTAGGGTTTATGATTTAGAGTTTTAGGGTATGTGTTCTGGGTATGATTCTTTTAGGCTTTTTATGCTTTAGGATTTAGAGTTTTAGGTGTTTTGGGTTTTTTTTTTTTTTTAGATCTAGAATTTTATAAATATGTATATGATTAAAAGTTTCAGAGCATAATTAATTGAAATGCATTTTTAAAATATGATGAATGCCAATAATATAAACAAAAAAATAATGTGGTAAACGATATCATACATAATTAATATCTCCTTGTCTTCCTTGGTGGTCCCTGGGAGTAGAGTAACAAGATCTGTGCCAGTTAACCCTATATTGTACATAGTTAATAATTCATTGACTCAGTAGTAGTAGTGAATAACAAATTGCTTATCCACTAAGTCGCACTAATATCCACCATCCAATATCCTTATTTTTTTTCCTGATTTGTCCTTTGCACTTGGAAGATGCAAACCTCAAAAGTGCGAAAGCGTTTCGCACCTAAGGGGTATGAATGAAATTAAAAAAATGAAAAAATTGAAAAAAGTTAAAAAAAAAACCCGTTTTGTATTTTTAAAAATTCATTTCGTATTTAAAAAAAATCTGCATGTTGGAGCGTAAAAGCTTTGTCATAGAAGAGTAAAGAAAATCAGCCTAGTTGGAGGACAAACTTAATTTCCCTTCACATTGGTACCCATTGCTCAGAGGAGATATAGTGATAACTGATTTTGAAGTTGAGCGACTTGCACCTTTTTGGTTGCTTATGTGGAATTAATGGGTGTTAGGGAGTTGGTCGCATACCATTGAATTGTTATGTAGTTGATTAGTGTGACTTTGTTTACTTTTGGCTTATTTGGTTATGCTAGAATGTGCGATAATACTATTAACCTGATGGAAAAATAACTGGGGTGACAATGAGACTGGAAACGTTGGATTCTGGCTAGTTAAGCTTAAATATACATCATTTGGAGTTAAAGAAATAAGAGTTCTTTTGTCCCAAAAGAAAGATGAGCATCAGTTTGTGTTCTTACTTATAATATTTTCTTTTGGGTTTAGAGAATTGGACTTCCATCTGAAGTCAATATTTGTGATTGTTATCTATCCAATTTTTGGTGTATGCCTCTTCCTTGTATCTTGTTTGGAAACATAGTTTTAGATGTAGAAGCGTATCTATAATTATCTTCAAAGAAAGTTAAAAGAAAAGAGATAATTGATAATGTATTGGTATGAGCGTATGTCTTTAGATGCATTTATGTGATTTTGTCATTTTCCGTCTTTTACTTGATGAGGAATTTGAATTGCATGGTCATGAACAATCAGATAATGGAGTGGTAAGCTATATTTGAGGTAGTTGGAACTTATCTTTGTTGATATTTAATGTGAGCATTGATTTACAAATTATCTCTATTTTGTTTGATGAGATTAAGCTTCTTTGCGATAGAATATAAAGAATTATTGCTCAACTCGACAGAATGATTTATCACTGAATTTAGAAAACCCTGAAAGTTAAATCGGCAGCCCTTGTAGTCTTGCTCTTCATGTGTTGTAGTTTAGAGTTCTAGAAATGTTTACGTAAGTGTGCTTGGCTATCTTGCATGTACGCTTGTGTTTATACTTATAGCCTAATAACACCTTGCTATTTATTCATGGAGAATCATTATATAAAATTAAGGTATGGTTTGGTTTCTGCGGTTTTGGTTTGGGCACGAGGGGTCCAAACAGAAAGTTTGCGTTTTTTTTTTTTTTTGTCCTTATAAATATTTTACTTTTCAAGTGTTGATATGCCTGACTTATAGGTTCCTGAACGAGCAGCAGCAGCAGCTGTGGCTGTTCGAGCTCTTGCTTTACTTCCTCCACACCAGAGATATAGTTTGGCATCTAGCTCTGAAGAATTGAGTTCAATTTATGGAAGTAAACCTGATGGTCAAGTTGTGGAGGACCTTGAAGAAGAATTTTATGAAGAGGTGTATTTTATGGTTTTAGCTAGATCTAAATTCTGTATGCACTTTATAGAAATTAAATATGAGGCACGAGATATCCATCAGTTTATTATCATTTTTATCTGGTTGGCTTTTAGTTTTGGGTTGTGACATGGATTTTTATCTGTAGCAAAAAGGAGAGTACAATAGGAGCTCATTTCTATAGATTGTTTAAAATGTTGGTAGAATAAAATTGCAGATATGGATTCCATTCAGAATGAAATATCCACAAGAAAGAAAAAGAGTAATGTTGCCTGTAACTTGCTAATAATTTGAAATTTAATGCCTGAAGCCTTCAACATATTTGGAGTGCAAGACTGCTTCATTTGGTGAATATTTTGGTCTGTTATATGTATAGATCTTTTTTTAAATGTATTTTGCCTCCTTTCTCTAAATATGGAGAGTTTTCATTTCCTATTGCTTGAATTTTTTGTCCTTGCTCAAATTTCTATTGTTTTGGAGAATCAAATTCGAGTAGAAAGTAACTGTTGTTCCTCAGCCTCTAGCTATGGTCGTTTCATTGTATTCCTAATGGATAACGTTAATGATAATGAGAGGTACGACTTAACTGGCCTAAAGCAAATGAATGGAATGACTTACCAATAAGCACCATAAGATGAATATGTTGACACATAAGCTTATGCATGAAGAACACTAAGGATTCACTTCGCTATCAAGGAGGAATGCTGCTTGATGCTTTTTTTTTTCTTTAATTCATTGTTGAAAAGTGAAAGTTATTTTCTAAAATCTGTCGTAAAGATTGCCTTTGAGCTACAAATTTGGTAGTGATTTATATTAAAGATTGGTATTTTTAGATTTACTTGATCACACTACCTGAAAATTTCTCAATGCTTGAGTTTCTGAATATGCTGTGTAACATTGATTCATCATGTTTAGCAATATGTTACTGATAGATTTTTATTTTTTTTTATTTGGAAACACTAGGAATTTGATCCGGTAAGACATGTTTTAGAGCATATTCCCTCTGAAGAAATTGAGCTAGCATATTTTGAGAAAAAGGTAACATACAAGCAGCTCCGCCTCCCCTCCCCCCCCTCCTTTGCCTCTTATTTTTTATTTTTTATT
>JAMWEH010001248.1:0-21614 GCA_024721245.1 Mitragyna speciosa | reverse complement strand
TCATAATTTATCTCCATGCATGGCTTAAATTTTTATAAATAGATAGGATAGAGAGGTATGTGGCAGTTGAAGGAGATGATTTAGCATTCTAAAATAGAAGGAACATGTTTAGAAAGATGTTTGATTCAATAATGGAAGAAACATATTAAGCATTATCAACATGGGCATGTCTTAATTGAAAAGGTAAAAATATTAAGTAGTTTTTTTTTTTTCCCTATTTTAATCTCCAAAGCCAATTTAAGGAAAAATCATGTCCTATTTTATTTCTCGGTTTCTTCTTTCCTTGTATTCTATTCACTTAAATGACATTTCTGTCAACCATAGGTTCTGAAACTTGGACTATATTTGATCCTTGAAATCTAAGACAAGCTGAGAGTCCTTTTGCCCGATTGTTGCTTGCAAATTTTTTAGTTATGTCATCTTATTCAACGCCAGGAATCACATTTATTGATTGCTTTCCTGTGATATGAGCATCTCCTCCTCTCTTTGGCCTGTTGATACATTACAAATCCTCCACCAATTTCGGTCTCCTATTATATTTGAAAATTTACACCTTTGCATTTCTCCTGGAACTATTGCAACTATCTTGGTGGAAATTTCAATAGGCGAACTTGTGTATTCTTCTTAGATATTGAGCTTACTTCCTTCCTTATCTTCAAAAACAGGTGGTTCCGAGATGGCATGAGCATTGGACATCAAATAAGGTGTATGATGGAGATATGATCGTGCTTCAGGGTCAAGAGAAGATCTTTCTTTCAAAATCAAAGGAAGGTTCTGCTGACATTAACAAGGAATATACAAAATTCACATTTACTCCTACACAAGCTGATCGTTTCGTCCTGGCATTTCGGAATTGGCTGAGACGACATGGAAATAGCCAACCTGAGTGGTTTGGTGCCATTGACCTGCAACCATTACCATCTACTGTCTTATCCAAACGCCAGGTACTGGAATTAATCTATTTGGGTCATCTCAAATTTATGCTGTGAATTCATTTTTTGAGAAAACTAAACACATTTACTTATCTGAGGTGGCCTTGTTTAGATAAGTTGGATTCCTGTTAAGTTGGAGAAGCAAAACTTATCTTCCTTTTTCACATTAGTTGGTATTGCAAGGATAATTTTGGGTTTTGTGCTAGTAATACCTTGATGCAACTAGTCCACTGGTGATGTTTGTAAAAGGAATGGAATGACCTTGATTGGCATGAAATGCTATTTACCCTTTCTTTGGTGCCGGAATTCATGTCTCAGATGTTGGATAGATATGAGCAGCACACTCTGAAATGTTCATCTTGCAAAGGAGCTCACGACAGATTCCAAACATTACAGAAGGTTTTAATTGGCCTTACTGTTTTCTTCTGTTCAACAGCCGGGATCCCTCCGGACATGAAAGTACGGATTATTCTGGGTGGACTTGCGATTTTAAGTGCCGGCTTGGCATATTCACTGAATGAGCTCCAGAAAAACTTTGTTTTGTAGATTATGTACATGCTGAAATTGACTGATATTTAAAGCCCAAAAGGTAGCTGGTACCCTTTGTTAGAATGGAATTAGAAACTGTTGTATGGGGAGATAAACAATAGAGTCTTTTGCAATTACAAAGCCTAGCTAGGATGAACTCTGAGATCCTAAACGAAAAATTTGTCAGAACAGATGTAAGCATCAGCAACTAATATGCACAGGCTGAATGTAATTGTATTAATGTTCAAGAATGAGACCAGAATTCAGGTTTTTTTTTTTATTTTTTTATTTGGCTTAATGCCTGAGAAAATGTACTCTATTACACTTGAAAGTTAGATTCATCAGACTTTCCATTTTTGCAATTGTTTTTCATTTGTAGCTCTTTATGGAATTACTTATGTTTGCCTATGTGATACAAATACATTCTTACCCTCAAACCGAACACAAATTGAAGAAATCCTGAAACAATATACTGCAAAAAATTAAACAATCATAAAAAACCATGAGAAACTGAAGACAGCACCAAGATTAATCAAATTCCAAACACGGCCCACCACATAACATCGGAAACCCCATCACTGAACTTTCTTTACACCTACCCAAATCTCAATCCAATCCAAAGACTCGACCCCACTCAAGAACTAGCATTAGTAGTATTAAACTTGATAGCAGCCTTAGATCTTATTCCCTTCGGAAACAGCAAGCTTAGCCAGCTAGCTGGGCAAAACTAAACTCACCGCTGTCTAAATCTCGGCTTCTTGTCGTGCCTCGCCAGCCTTGAAGCCTCCGAGACAGCTTCTCAAATATATCATTGATAAAAATGATCATTATTTATGCATGCTTCAAGTTTTATTTTTATTTATTTATTTTTACGAATGAAAGATAATGCTAATTTTTTCTTTTTTTTATGACATAAAATGTGAAATTGAACTGGTGGTTACTTAAATTGACAATTTGCTAACTCCTTAGTCTTTACCCTTATTGAAAGGGAAACAAGAGTATACGTTTATATTGGCAAATATGAATATGGAAGAATTATTTATTGAAATAATCATTTTCTTGCCAGCCTAGCTTGTTTAAAAAACTGTTTGAAACGAAGGCAGGCAGGAAAGCATTTCTCAATTTGTTTATACAACTGCTTAAAAACTTCGTTTACAGCCTCTCTTCGTACTTTCATGAGACATGATCGATACAAGAAATTATTAGCAGCAGTCCAAAGGATATGTTGATGTCAGTATCTTTAGGTCCATAATTCTAATCCGTTTAATAATTTGTTGGAGCACAAAATCTGCTTCCCATTACATTTCAATGGCTTTGTGTTCGATTAGGAAGCCTGTTAACTCTATCATCTCTAAATTCAGTAAGGAAAATGGTGAGCTTGTTACTGTGGATACATATAGCTCATGATTTTACATAGCCTAAGATCAGGTAGCCAGTGGCTTCGTACATGTAAAAAGATCTTAAGTCTTCACAAACTCACGTAGTAAATTACGACTATGAATGACTAGTGGTCTACTCTAGGATAGTACTATAAGTACAATTAACGAGAGACACTGCGGGAACAATTTTAGGCCAAATATTGAAAGATGAAGACACAGAAACACATCGGATATTCTCTTTCTTCGGAATATTGATAGCATGTTTGGTTCTGCGGGAACAATTTTAGGCCAAATATTGAAAGATGAAGACACAGAAACACATCGGATATTCTCTTTCTTCGGAATATTGATAGCATGTTTGAAGACCATGAGAAAATTAATAAATTGCTTAAAAGAAAAAGCTAGTGAAAAAATTGTCCTACATAATTGATGAAATATGATGTAAAAATGTAACCACAAAGCCGACAATCTTGAGAATCTAAAACCGGCATATTTCCAAAGAGTTTACAATCTATAGTATGTTGCGGAGAGTTCTTCAGTATTGCATCAAATAGTATATAACTATTGATTCTGGATTGCAATTAATGAATTTCAAATGGTACTTATTGCCATAAAACATTCATTATTCAGCCAATTAAAAGTTTTTCCTTAAGAATTGTCTGCGTCGAAGTACTAAGACAGCAGTACCTAGCCGTCAGTAGATACAGCTGTCAACATGTGAAGAAGTTAGACCAAAGACAACTTGAACATATAGGAAGGAGAATCTTGAAGACATATACACATGTACGCAGTTCACGATAATATTGCTTGCTTAAGTAACCAAGAGCCTTAACGTATACTGGACGTAAAATGGCTACATGCAGGTCTCAACTGATATACCAGAACATGACTACTTTGGCTTTTCTTTTCATACAAATTCCTCCTAGGTTGGGGATGGAATTCCAAATTCATGGTACTAGCGATCAAGAACCCTAAAATTCCCTTCTCCAAATGATCAAAAAATGGTAGTAAAATTCGTACAGATTTGTTTTGTTTAGTGTCAATATCAACCGATACAACTACAGTCCCAGTCTAGTATACATGCCGTAGATCTATCCACCCTTGCAAATCAAAGTGCTGCAGTCCTTTCACCAACCACCCTTGTCAATATTCGATGATACAAGTGCACAAAGAAGTTGTTACAGTAACAAGATATATATCAAAGTTACACTTTCTATCTAGCACTAAGACATCGATAATGTGTAGCCAATTCGCCTATCAATACATTTACTATGAAAATTTACATGGAAAATTAAAAAAGAAGAGGTGAGAACAAATTATTGATTACAAAAAATTACCTATCATCTAATAAAATTTGTGCAGCATTCTGATCAGCTTTTCCCATCTTTGTCAAAGAACTAACAGCCGGAGTATGTCCAACGAACAAAGCAACATGCCCCATGAGCTTATCTTTCCTAGAAAAAGTGGTGCCACAAGAACACTGCCACTTGAGATCACCACAGTGCTTTTCATGAGTTCTCAGATCGGACAGTACCGAGAATTGTTTCTTATTGCAACGCTTGCATACATACATCTTCGGACAGTGGCTTCTCTTGTAGTGATTCTTCACGCAAATCATGGATTTCAAGGGTTGAAACTTGGCATGTTTCTTATTCCATCTGCAACCTTCTTGTGGACACGAATATTTTCTAGGCAATTTTGGTAAACCCTCTTGATCATTTCCATTTGCACCCAAATTATTCTTTAGAGGGTTACTCAAAGCAGCACTAGACTTGTATTCATCCCCATGAGCCCTCATATGCATTCTCAAATTGGCATCCCTTTTGAACCCTTTACCACAAACTTGGCAATAGTGTGTATACTTTGCTAATAAATCAGCAGCGTCCAATTCCACAATGTCATAATTATTTGGAGAAAGCTTCTCCAGCCCTTCACTTGGTTCATCTTTTTGAGATATTAATTCCCTTTTTTCAATCCCAACTTCATTATTATTGTGCTTGCTAACCGTAACACTAATACTAGTCCTAGTATTATGACCATTTGTGCTACAATTATTGGTATTATAGCTATCACCGTACCAATCAAGCGCACCATTTGAATAAAAATCTTGCCCTCTATCTTCTCCAAAATGTGTAACGCGATTGCTACCACAATTTTGTTGAGGCACCATATCCTGTCCTTTAGGGGCCTTAACACGATGCTGACCGTAGTCGTGGTCGTTATGCAATTCGTGGGTATTACTACCATTATTATTTCCTGAAGCCCCTCCAAATCCAAGAGCCATCTGTTGACAAGTGAACATCATAGATGATGCAGTAAGAATAATTTCTTGAATTAACGAACCCATGCTAGCTATAGCTATGGCAGTTGAATCGGGAGGTTGACTCTGATCGGAGGAAATAGACATGCTGGCCAAAGATTGCACCTGATGAACCTTGTCCTTAAGAATTGACAGATTGTACAAGAAAGAACTTGAATGAGTATGCGCAGCAGAATTAGCGGCTTCAATAGAGGACGAGACAACATCTTGATCAGAAACACCATAAATTGATAGCCCTTGTGGCCCACTAGGGAAACAGGAATTGGATGACCCTTCGATCATCTTTGGGAGAGTACGTACTATGTATCTTTTGTCTCTCCAAAAATGCCTAACCTAGCAAAGGTTTTTTTCTCGTCTCTCTGAGTCTTAGCTGGTACAAGATCTTCTCTGTTGAATGCTTGCAATTGTATGTGTGTGATTTTATACAGAAAAGCATTAAGAAATCTGATGAAAAATGCAATTCTAGTCTCTAAAGGGGACCTATAGGGAGAGATGATGAGAGGTATTGGAAGTCAACTATAGAGCTTGCATTCATCACCACTTAACCCCTCCCTTGCATGCCACCTTACTCACATTTTGACAAAAGAAAAAAAAAATGATTAGACTGAGTCTTGAAGAGTTTATAGAAGAAAAATAACGTTGGCCTAGGATTTAATTATTAATTTGTCTATATGCTGGACATCAATAAGTTCTTTGATTTTATTAGTCTCTATCTGATCTTGCATCAACCGTCACGCATGAGATCTATTGAGTCGAAGTTGAAAATTGATCTTACAAAAATAAAATAACTACAATCCCTTGGTTCTATAGCTTTCAGTTGCCATATCTTCGTTATGTTGAAAATCTCGCAACAAAATTTGGCTCACGTGCCAAAGTTTGGATTTTGGAGCGCCGTTCTTTCAACATAGTATGAATAGCTATTGAAGATTCACATTCAGCATGCACGAAATTAACAAGCAAAAAAGATGGAGAATTGGTATATAACTCAAGAAGATTATGACTTCATATGCTTGTATCATGCATATTAAAACATGTATATTCCACAAGCGTCAGAGTTTAAGTTGCCATTCATAATCCACGGTTTATGATAAATTTTCTCCAATTAAAACCATCCTCATTATTATTCATCTTCTTGAAGTATAGAGAACCTTCAAAAAAACATAACAGTTAAGGTCAACTTTCTAAAACTAGAGAGTAGTTGGTGTAATTCTAACAAAAACTAATTAGAATTAGGGATAATCACAGAAACCTCTCTTGAGGCTTATGACAATTACACCTGTCACTCTTGAGGTTTGAAAAGTTACACACTAACTTCCTTTGGTCAGCTAAAATAACTATAATGACCCTTGACTCATCATATTCTTCCCTATCTATCCCTCCCTACAATCAAGGGAGATTCTTAGGTGGATTAGGTCTACAACCCCACTTGTAAACTTTGTGGTTTAAAAGAGTGCCAAGTAAGTAAAGTGATGCATGCTAACGAAAGAAAGTGATGTAAAATGATGTAAAGAAGCTTATGCGATTTTCTTTTAAACTACAAAGTTCATAGGTAGGGTCGTTAACTGGGTCCATTTAAGAATTTTTCCTATAATCACAACCAGTCACCCATCTAAGGACTTTTAATTTTTTTAATTTTTTAATATAATATATTATTCTTATTATTATATATGAATTGATTTGTGAATTTAGGTTTGGAAGTTACTAAAATATATATAGGTTTTGGACAAATATATTTGGGTGTCTCGCTAGCAAATATCTACGAATTTTGCCTCTATAATCCAATTGCTTGTGGTGGTGGTGAGTGATGAAAATGGATCTAGGGTGATATGGTGGTGGCGGCGTTTGTTGTTCAAGTGGTAAAAACAAGATGGATTTTTGGTTTTTATTTTTCTAATAAGTTGGTATTGGTTTACTAGTGTTGGTTGGATGGCGATGCTCATTAAATTAGTGGCAGTATTTCAAGTGGTAAAGAAAATAATATTTTTTGTTTCTTGTTTTTTATATTAAGAAGGGCATTTGAATTTTCATTTAAAATCTATGTTGGCAGGGAAGTCTTGTTACTAAAATAATAAATACAAGGGAGGTTTGTGTAATTTTTGAAAATCAAGGGGTGCTAAGTGAAATTGTCAAAAAACCTAGGGGAGGTTTCTGTAATTATCCCTTAAAATTAAACAGAAACTTTTATGCTTGATTTATTATTCTGATTCTCTCGAAAGCAAACGTTTTTCTATGTTGAGTCCACAGCGCCTTCATTGAGATAATCTTCTCTTTTTCTTTGTTGAGTCGAGTGCTGCTTGAATGAGATAATCTTCTGTCGTTAATCACCAGACTGAATTAACGTGTCATGCCAAGGCTTGAACCGATGCCGAATAACTCCAAATATGCCGAAACTTGAGCGTCTATACCGACGTATGCAAAAGGCAAACCTACGACAGTTAGAGAGCAAGTTATGGAAATATCCACTTCTTGTTCTTTAAATCTAAAATATTATTTTTCTCTTCTATGGTTTACTACTTCACTTTATTTTCCCTTTTTTGTCTATTATTGATGTCTGGTTCCACGGGGAACTTTTTTATGCAAAAAATAATTTCAATATTACACCCTCTTTAAGAATTATAGGTGATCATGTAAAGATTGTCAAATGTCACTAAAGATTTTAGCGGGATCTTTATGCTGGTAGACTTGTATCATAAAAACTAGTATATTTTAAGAAGCTCAAAACTTTTTCGACTATATAAGTTGTTACGCCTTAGGATTGTAGCCTAATCGCGTGACCAGAGTTTGAGACATGTAAGATCAGACTTTCAATAGCCAAGTTGATCATGTAAAGACCGTCAAATGTTACTAAAGATTTTAAGAAGCTCAAAACTTTTTGACTACATAAGTTGTTCTGTCTCAGGCTCATGGCCTAATCGTGTGACCAGAGTTTCAACAGTCAAGTTTAATTATTTAGATTTTGTTCTCACTAGTTGAAAATGGACATCCCAAGTAGGCTTGAGTGTTTAGACTCAATTTGTTCATTGGTTTATATTATTTAATTTTTTTGATATGAGACAGGATATTGCATTCATTTTTCCTTATTAGGTTTTGCGTACTCGCAAAATCCAATCCAATATATTCATGATTTGAATTGTTCACTCAGTTGTGTCGAGTTCTAGAGGTGCCCAATACTATAGACCCAATCCACACAAGGTTAATTCTGATACCATTCTCTCACCTCCCGCATTTGCGGCCCAAGTATGCGACCATAGTCTTAGCAACTAAATCCAACTATTTGGGATTTGTTCTTGCTAGCTCAAAATGGATATTCTAAGTTGGACTTGAGTGCTTAGACTCAACTTATATATTAATTCATGTTACTTAATTTTTCTGATGTGGGACGGAAATCACACGAGTAAATTTAGATTATGTTTCCCATATACTACATGGTATGAAGTACGAAGATCATTGGCGTAATTCATATACTTCGTACAAATATGTGGCAAAATAACACAAAAGTTACAGAAGGATAATATGAATATGGCAAACTTATATAACAAAAAAAAGTTTTTTTATGAGATTATTCGTTGCCTTAATTATGGGTATACAATTGAGTGGGCGGCCACCATGACGTCTAGAAGTGAGATTATTGAATGTCCATGGTCTACTCAGCTGTATATAATCAGTAAATAAATCACAAGACAAGTAAAAATTAATGGTATTCAAACCATCCCCTCAGAATTTGGCATTAGGCTAAAATTAGAAGACTGGTCCATAAAAGAATTTTCCTAGAATTATATGACCACTACGAATGATTTTACATGCCCCTCTACATTTCTTGTTGAACAAAGAACTTGAAATGTGAAATATATTACACATATGAATTTACAAAATATAGTTTACTATTCCAATTATGCTACATAAACCATTTTTTTTTAAAACTTGAATGAATAGGTTAAAAAAAAAAAGACTAATTATCTAGGCCTCGATTACGATTAATTACAGTCCAATAGATGCCAGATCAATATGATACTATAATATTTACCTAATTATGTGAACAGCATTTATATTTCTTTCTAAACCCTTGGTTAAAATGTCAAATTTCATTAATAATTCATTAATTTGTGGCTAATAATATTTTTATTTTTATTTTTATTTTATTTTTTTGTCAGTCGTCAACCGTATACTATTCTACTCTTAACCTACTCTATAGGAGTAAGCACAACTAGGCCCAGAGGATACCGATGGGGACTAAATCACTATTGGACCAAGTGGGTGCATTATGCACCCATTTAGATTTTTGATAGAAAGCAAAGTTTGAACCTCTCACCTTACTTAGACTTTAAAGGTTTTGTGGTTACTAACCCAACCAAGTTGTGTTGGTTCTAATATTGTTTTTAGTCACTCCTTGCAGTTTAGTATTAGGGGAAAAGATCAAATTGCATTAATTCAAATCAAGTTGGAAAATTAGTTCGACAAATTGTCACAGCTAGTGGCCCCAGTCATTCTTTATCAAGGGGATTGTTTTTGTTGCTATCAATTGTACATATAAAGCTAAAGCGGCATAGTCAAGCATATGTCCACCCTATGATTTTTTATTTCTTGGTCTTCTCTGAAAAGAAATCAAATTATTGCAAATTACAGTCTTGGTCGAAATTAATCCATTTTAAAAGTTAAGGTTTCACGTCGAGCACACTCCATGTGGGCACCACACAGGTTTTCAAGTAGAAGTTTGATCCCGTAATAAACATCTTTTATTTTTATTTTTTTGTTGTTCCAATTAATTATGTTCTTCTTATCTTGTTTGAATTGGTCTGAAAGTTGATGTAACAAAAATGGATGGCGTGGGAGATGTTGTAAAAACTCAAATGTACAGGTTCAGATTTTAAATTTTCATTAATTTATCTCCTCGAGAATAATTTTGGATTAAATGCAAAATCTATCCCCGCTAAAGTGTCAGTAATTCGTGTTATATTCCCTTAACTATAAATTACGTTAGTTTACTACCTCAAATTATAAATTTTTGCCACATTGATCAATGTATATATGCTCGATCTCTGCTAATACTTTTGTATAAGAATATTGGAAAGAAATTTACTATTATACGTTCCATACTTTTTTTCTTTTCTTTTAAGGCTCATTATTCCACTATATTTCTAATTTAGCTGCCATTGCATTTTATGTAATTTGCGTTATTGTTATCTCAAAATTGCTTTTATTTCTCACATTGTGTCTCACACTAATTCTAATCCTTTAAGAATATCTACCAATGCCAAAAAAAAAAAAAAGAAAGGAAAATTAATTATAAAAAAACTTTTAATTATGATATGGTGTGGGATACCTCTAATGTCAAGCAGCACTCTTGCCTTTTCTTGCTACTATAGGACATTACATAAATTTTTGACTGACATCACATCATAATTTTGTTTTCTAAATAGAAAGAAATAGGAATTTGTACTTTTTGCGCAATATTTTTGGGAATCATCGGGCTATCGGAACCCTAAATCCTATTTTATTTCACCATGAAAAAGCTGTCAATTGTTGCACTACCACCCAATGATAAAGACACAGGATTGGGAGGGGGAAAAAAAAGAAGAAGAATTTATCTTTTTATACACTGTCAATGTAAAATATTGCAAACGAGGCCAGATCTTTTGAAAAATCAAAATTTGATAGATTTCATAACATTTTATTACACATTTGGTGTTTATCTAAGTATATCTATGTGAAAAATTTGGTATTCTGTTAGTATCCAAATCCCAAGTATATTTTCTTGAAAACCCCCGTCACTAGAAAAGTTCAAAAATATACGGCAAATAAAAGTCACAAACTTTGGTTGTTCTTGGCCCATCTTCCATTTCGACGAGCCCAAAATACAGCTTTTAAGACTCGCTTCTTGGTTTTTGTTGCTCGTCCTCATCGAAAGCTTCATCTGTAGATGTCTTATGCCTTGTGCCATCTATAGAATCTTGCCCAGTATTGTTGCCCAAAAATAGATGGGCTTTTGTCTTGGATTCTCAGCCTTGTTAATAGAACAAGAATTAAATACAAGGATAAGACTGGATCAATGGCATCAGGAGCTGCAAGTGTCTCGTGGGGCTCATCGTCATGGCCCAATAGTGACTGCTTAACCCAATGCCTGAAGCCATAAAATTGCCTGAGAAAACATCAATTTTAATGGTGGTGGCGCAAAAGAAAGCCAAGAAAACCAGAAAGGTAAGAGATATATATATATATATATATATATATATATATATATATATATGCTTCTATAGATGAAATGGGATTATCTTATTTTTGGTAAAAATTGGTGCTTGATGCTTTTTCATGCTAAAAAAATAATCATTTACATTTATATACAACTATTAAAGGTATTTTATATATATATATATATATATATATAATCATAATAGAATATGATACTCTAATATAATAGATAATAGTTAATAGATGCATGGATTTTTACTTGTTTTGCTTATTCACGATGATTCAAAGTAAATTACCCCCTCCCAAATCAGGCAAAAATAAAAGGAGGTAAAAAAAGGGAAAATTAGGCACAAGCCAGGATTCTAGATGGACCAAATGTACCAGTACAACGTGGCCAGACAATTCAATAACAGAAAATTCAAGAATTAGAAAGAAGAAGCAATTTTATGCCCCTAATGCAGCCATATTGCTTATACAATGGCCGGCAAATGGCATTTTTCCGCGAGGGGATTAGCGACAGGACAAGTAACAGGCTCATAACAACTTTCATGCAAATGTGCGCATCATTCGACAATGACTAGTTTTATATCAAGACACTCGCGCACACACACAACAAAGCATCTATAGTGAGTGTCGAATATTCAAATTGTAATGACTCGACCTCTAAAATTCTTTGGCCACAAAAAATTGCTCTAAAACACCCCCAACCTAAAATTGTTGGACACAGTTTTTATTTTTCAAATTAGAATGCCTGCAATTTTCACAACCAACCAGCTGTCAAGTTGGCAAGAAAGCCACCTCAAAGCAAACATTTTGTGAGTTGTTCACATGATGGTTTGTAATGAAGGGAAGTTGTAGACACATGACTTGCACTACTGTGCCTTTGCATCATTGTCACTAACTCACTATCGATTGTCGAATATTGTTTTTGTTGATTTTAAAGATGATTTGGAATACATTAATAAAATGGCCCTTTTATTTTGTATGCAATTTATTGAAGTAATTTTAGTAAATCTCCATTGACTTTTGATAAAGTGTTTCTCCACTACTAAAATGCACTCCATATTGTTGTTCATTTTCGCTACTTGACTTGTTCTTTTATTGTTTGGTTGTGTCTCTTCTTATATTTTGATTTATGATATAATGAATTTTGAAAACTTATTGTGAGTTTGCTCTAAACTGAAAATGAAAAGAACAAGAGGGCTCACTATGGCTATTTTGGTAAAGTAATGTGCTTGTAATTGTCCAGCAGCCTGGAAAGCAGTCCAGGCTGCTGGACAGTAATAAGAAGACTTTTTAAAACACATTAAATGGAAATTTAGTTTTTTTTATTGTAATTATTTGATAATAAAATATATGGAGGTTAGGATTAGAGGGTAGTATGCTTGGCCACTACCATGTGCAAATCTCATTTGAATCCTCTAATCACTCTCGTAATGTTGTTTGGACGTCTCTCACGCTATGTGTCCACATGATTCCTCAACAATATCCACTTAATTAAAATTGCATATAACAAATTATTTTGATGAGATTAAGAATATTAATCAATTAAGCCAAACTTCCCCCCACCCTCCCAAGAACAATTTAGTTTATCAACTCCATCTTCTCTACTAAGATCTAACGTTGAGTAGTTGTTTAATTAGTTAGTTTAATCAGCTAAGTAGCCCTACAAATACTTGCTAAAAGTAGTGATAAGCTGATGTAGTGTTTGTTGATTGCTGAACTTTAGTGATGTATAGTAGGCATGAAAGATCCTTCTAACTTGCATGAACTTACTAAAAAGTAGTGATGCACCACCACCCAAATTCTTCACACATTAATAAGCAATAGGCCTAATTCAAGTTCATTTGCCAGTGAGCTAACAGGAGCAAAAGGAAAGAGTGGACATGTGAGCTTCAACTTTAGACCTCATATCCAACCATATGTGACGTGTGGTTGCAGTACCTATTTCTGGTATATGTCGATGGATGATGCTTTAGTTAGTTTTAGTTAGTTAAGAAATCAACTTGGAAAGTGAGGATGGCAATTTAACATAGTTAGGTGTGATTGGTGGGGTGAGAGCTACAACTGAAGTAAAGCCATCATAAATTGAGAAATTAATAATGTCTAATAGCCTCAAACTGAAAATATTGTTCGGTCTAAAATGAATGAATTTGTTAAAGATACATATACATGCATAAAAGATTATGCATACATAAGAGTACCTGGCTATTACCAACCTATCTTTCCTATCCTATCGTTTATTCTTTGTTGTTTAGTTAACCAGACTAAAAGCCACCCCCCCCCCCCCACCCCCCAAAACACACACACACACACACACACACACACACAGAGACGCACACAAAACAAACAACAAAATAAAACCCAAAAAAATTTCAATTTTTTCCAGTTGCGTAATTTAGGTATATTCTAAAGGAAACAAAAAGAACCTAATCCACGACTTCTGGTTGTGGTTCTGGTTATGCTAAATTCCTAGCTACCGAACAAAAAAGAAAAAAAACTCAAAAAAATTAAAGGAAAAAATTTCCTTCTCACGGTGTCATACATCGTTTTTCCTCTCAAGTAAGAACAAAAATTATATATTTAACTAGTATTTATTGTCAGAAAAAGGACAATTAAAGAGAAAAAAAGACAAAAAGATGCCTTTTCTCACTCACATTTCGTGAATGAAAGGCAAACTTGTACACTAACCACTTGCTCCAAGTATTCAACTTCAGCACAAGTAGATGATCAACATCGGAAACATACAGATTACTAAACAAACTAAAAGCAATTGTAAGAATTAATAGATAAATATCATTATTGATTAATAACAATTAATTGTCATAATTCAAATTGGATATAATTCAACTATAACTATCAACAATTTTTGTTTCCTTTTTTTTCCCCTCCCTCTCAGTAATGGCAATCCACCAAGGCAGGCGCTGAGAACACAAGAGGCTGTTGTTGATTGGACGAAAAATGAAACTTCAGATCCCTGTGAAGATCATCTTCAGAAGGAGCTGGTAGGTTAAGATCCAGTGGAAAAATATTCCTTGGCTTTTGGACATGATCATGGGATGATGACTCATCATGACGATCATAACCTGGGCTTGTTTCAAGAATCATGGCAACTTTAGTTGTCGTAGGATTTCTATGTCTCCTCATATGACCTCCCAAAGCTTGTCCTGATGCAAACTCTGCTCCACAAATCGAACACTCATGACTCTTGGCGGCCTTGTTGCTAGTAGTAGCAGCACAAGATTTGCTGTTGGTTGATTGAACAGAATGAGGTGGACTTGGCTTATCCATCAATTGGCCTGCTTGTTCCTCTTCTTCTTCTTGATGGGGTGCAACAATTGTGGATTTGTTCTCTTCTGTTATAATCTTAGGCTTCTTATGACTAGTCCTATGGCCACCTAGAGCTTGAAAAGAAGGGAATGTTCTATTACATGTTTTGCACTCATAAACAAAACAACCAACTTTTCCACCTGTTGTAGAACTGACCATTTCATTGAATCTTCTACTACTGAATTTCTCCTCCATCTTGGTCTCATGATCTTGATCAACTTGTTTTCTACAACTTTCTCCTTGTGCCAAAAGAATTAGACAATTGGCCATGTCTTCATCTTCTTGATCAGTACTAGTGGCCGATATCGATATGTCACTAGTAGAAGGTGGAATTAATGCATAAATATGGCCTGATACTTCTCCATCTCTCCCACCACCTTGATCATCTCCGCCACCACCACCACTTGAGGATGAGGATGTGACCATGGTCGCCATACCAACCGGAGATAAAGGCCTTTGGCGACGCTTGGTACGTTTGCCTTTGATAATTATGGATTGATCATTCGAGCCCGAAAACTCTTCCAAG
This sequence comes from Mitragyna speciosa, assembly GCA_024721245.1. Taxonomy (NCBI): domain Eukaryota; kingdom Viridiplantae; phylum Streptophyta; class Magnoliopsida; order Gentianales; family Rubiaceae; genus Mitragyna; species Mitragyna speciosa. The sequence goes on along the minus strand of JAMWEH010001248.1, from coordinate 6,413 downwards.
GCATCCATAAATTCCATGACAAAAATAGTTAAAGAAATTGAGTAAATAGAGGGGAAAATGAGAAGTGAAGTAACTAGCTAAGTGAAGAGTGATGAGAAAATAGAGTGAGTGATGGTGGGGTTTTGTTGTAGTTTATATATATAGAGTATAGTGAATGGTAAGGAAGTGTTTGGAGTCAAAAGCCAGCCTCGTGAACAATTTCTATGTGTTCGTTTGTAGCCACCAATTAATCTTTCCATTCATTTCCAACTTGGAAAAAGAAAAGTATTTTTTCCTTGTTAATAACTACAATTACTCTAAAAAGTATTCCTAATATGTCAAACTTCTTTGGTTCAAATTAACTAATCCATTCAACGCCCTTGGACGGTCAGTTTTGTGTAGAGTTTGTTTTGGAATTAATTTATGCAGAAGTTCAATTAACCCCTAATGAAATAGATTAGCATATTTAATAAACTTTTTAGATGCATAAGAGTTACTAAAACATTGTACTAAATGGAACTGAATTGCAATTATATAGAGCATATATGTTACACTAGCAAGTTTATATAGCAGTAATTGCAAAAGGAATTATTACAATTGTTAAAGAGAGTTGTAACTGATCAAAGAGAGATGCAAGAATAGGGTAGAAGTAGCTGAAAAGCAAGTTATTTAATAACGTTTTAATTAATTCGGTTTCACACTTTCTTTCTACACAATTTTTCTAGCGAAAGTCACGAATAAATCCAACCATTAAAGGTAAGGAATTGCACGTTAAAAGCATGCTCCACCTCACTCACTCCATGTCTTCTTAAACTTCAAGAAAAGTACTACTATTTTCACACACACACAAATACACACACTTCACTCCCTCAGTGTGTGTGTGATAGAGAGATTCAAATATGAGGCAATAGTGAGGGCAAAATAACGAGATTCGGTGGCTTCCAAGCAAACCCACAACTGCCTTTCATCTACTATTATCTTAAACGATAAAATTGGATTTCTTTGATCTGTCTCTGTCTTCTCTTCCCACTCTCACGTCCAAAGCTGGTGGGAGATGTTAGCTTAAGGTAGGGACACTCTCTCTCACACACACAAGTGCCCATATTATCAAGTTGGCTTCTTGGCTGAGGTGGTGAAGAGACTGTGCGCACTTTGCACCATATGGGTATCTTTCTTGGGTCGTCACTCGTACATGAAAATGTTTAGTTGTATATGACATAAATATAGACCAATTGGGCAAAAAGTATTTAGCTTTAACGCTATAAATAAAACCAATTCTTCAAATTTTCGATTGGTTAAAGCTTGTTTTTGCACTCCTTGATGGGAAGCATATAGAATAGAAAATCAACCAATTAGGAATAAACCATCTTGCTCATTTGCAAAATGAAGCATTTCGGTGTCATCACACAACAATTTGCTAGATAGAACAATGACAAAAGCATCTTAAAAATTTTGACAGATGATCCCCCAATGACGAAGCAATGAAATTTGATCATGTCAGGATCTGTAATGCAGCAACTTCTTGCGGTACTCTCCAAGGCATCACCTTCTTTTTGGATTTACTAGAGTGAATTATCCCCATGGATGGACTACTCAACTATTCCTGGAACTAATTAATTATTCTGGAAGCAGCTAAACAGCTCACTGTTATGTAATTTGTACATCACATGTCCACACTTTTAAGGCAGATGGTGACATTATCTGGCGTTGATAGTTACGAAAAAAAAATAATTTCACCTATTATATGCCAGACCTAAATGAGCCAGTTAAGGCGGAAACTTGTCAATACTTTTTTATGTTACTTTTATAAATTTCTTATTACTTGAAGTGGAATTATAGAATCACATATTTATGTATAATCTGTCTGTGAATTAGATTAAGAGAGAATATTTGACATAATATAACTTAAAATTTTGAACTCTCAAATTTGATTCTCAACAACTTTTGATTTGGTCAGTATCTAATTTATTTTCACAATTTTAAGGGACTGTTTTTGTACTTGCTTTTAGATTTTGATTTTAAAAAATTTTATTTTGTGATGTTCTCAACTGTTTTTTTATCATACTTTTAGATTTTTTAAACTAAAATTAGAAGTAGATGATTTTTAGCTTTTCCAAAATAAATTTTTATAAAAATCAAAATCTATTGAGAATAAATCCCAAATCTCACATAGAGATTGAAGGCGATATTGTTATACTAGATGACAAACTTGATTAGTTAATCCCACAACGTGAAACAAAAAGTATGATATGCTTGGCTATGTCCTAGAAAAGGAAAAAGAAGGAAAGAAGAAAAACAGCATTGAATTGGCCTTATATTCCTTTCTGTTCTGTAGCTTTTCCAGCTCTTTTTTGCAAGTTAAAGATTATTTTAGGATGGATTAAATATGTAAAGGAGAAGGCAAATCCGGTTAGGTGCTGTTTACGAGAAGAAAAATGACAATTGCTAGAATACATTATCTGAATGAGTTGTCTAAAAATGACAAATATTACACCTGTTTCGAAATCCAAGAATTTGTTCTTTAATAAAAATCTTATGCTGTGCTATGTCAATTCAATAATTTGCCAACTTGTTGCAAAAAAATTGAAAGGCATCCACCTTCAACAGAATCTAAAACCAAATCACGATTTAGAAGTGGTTAAGCAGTAAGCTGATTTTAATCTAATATATGGTGGATTATACGATTATATTACCTTTAAAAATTCATTAAACATTTTCATTTTGCAATTTAGTTTATATGGTGCTTTAATAATTTCATATCAATCATTACATAGATTAGTTGACCATCACAATAAATCATGATTAATTAATTGTGAAACCCACAGTTTTCCTGATATTTTACGCTCTCTCGATTTAGTTGTTGAGGGTCAACTCGAAAAGATCATGTAAATGGTACATAGTGTTCATCGACCACCTTCTGCAAAGAAAATGCAGACGATAAAAGTAGTTCAATCGAGGTGGATATTAGAGGAAGTATACCAACTCCCCTTATGATTCCCCAGAAATATTCTTTATATTTGAAGTGAAGTTACATCAATTTTATTATTTAGACTATAAGATTTACAAATGGGAGTATAAATCTATTCATGCAAGAAAAATCCAATTAAGAGTAACAGATATTTATGGTTTACTATTGCTTAGGCACAAATCACGAACATCATTAGCAGCCTGACTGGATTAATGTAGTATACCTAACAATCATGCATACTCTTGGAGTAATTTTTTTTTTTTTGAACAATCACAATTGTATTACAAATATATTTTGTCTCACACAAGTAGGATAAGATTTCTAATGATATGACAGGTGAAGCACTGAACTATTTTCTACATGTAATTTGGGGTGTGACTCCCCAAATATTACGTACTCCCCTTTTCTCATACCCAAATGCTTAACCGCCGCAAAGGATTTGAATCCTTGACCTACGACAGGGAGAGACCTCAAAGGTCTTCTCTGACCACTGAGTTATTAGCCTAGTGGCATGGGGTTAAAAATTCAATGGAGGCATTTTTACGAGGAAATTAGGGGCACACGGTATTTATGAGTAATTAATTTCACGTTACAGTACCCCAGAATATAGAATGAATATAATTTAAAAGATGAAGTTGAGGAGTTTTGAGATATTATAATTATCACGATCTAACAACTTATATTCAATTAATGGTGTGGTACCTTTAAACGAATAGCAGAATGAACTAGAAAAGATAGACTATAGAGAAATGATTATTTTGGGAACTAAAGTGGTCAAACGAAAAAACTCTCACTGTTAATTCATGCTTTAATTTTGTGTGTGTGTGTGTGTGTGTGTAAGCTAGATGCAGATAGGTTTGGTTGCCAGAACCCGTACTAATCAAGAACTACTTGCTTTTTTGATTTTTCTAATTCATTTTCTTGAATATCAAGAACTACTTGCTATCTACCCAAGTTGGCATTTTCTCTACTTGGGTAATTAAGCATCAAAGTCCCTTGCTTTCTTCATTTATGTACTTTTATAGCTATTGTCATAGACACCTCTTTTTGACCTTTCTTCTTACCCAGCCCCGAAATATTAAGATAATTAACACCAACTCTTTACACTTATGAAAATTAGGTTACTTAATAAAATTACCTTATAAGAAAAGTTTCTTGACTTCAAATAATAATTATATTTTCTGCTGCATGTGGCTGGTCCTCTTCTAAGTAAATTGTAGCAGCCGATGTGGTGGTCAGATGGGTTGGCAAATTCATTACAAATAAGCTAATACATTTACTTATGTTTTGAATATAAATAAAATTACAGTTGTGTCTGAACATCAGTTTTTATTTATGTATATAAAGATTCCGAAATGGAATGCTAGTTTGCTTTTTGTTTTTTTAAACCACTAGTTTTATGTTCAATTATCTACTTGCTTATGAGCTATATATGGTCTCGGACTCTATTTTATTTGAGTAATTTAGATATGACTAATTTTACTTTGTACACTGAAAACGAATCTCACTTCTTACGTCGGCTTTTATTATCAATTAGTGTCATGTTACGTCTTAAAATTTTATTTTATTTTGAATATTTTGCCCTTAAACTAACTAATTTATCCCAAAATGAATCTCATCTAACATACTACTATGCTAACTATATAAAGAATATCTGCACCTATAGACCACGCAACTCATGCTTCTCAATGGTGAAAATTAGCATTAGACATTAATAATCCTCCCCCAACCCCCCCCCCCCCCCGGGCGCCCCACGCAAAACAAAAAAAAAAATCCAAAAAAAAAAAAGACGCGTACATCTTTTGTCAGCTTGATTATATGAGCGATTGGAATGATACGGGATAATTTGATAAATTTATAATGCAAATTTTCCAAAACAAAAGTCAAAATTGCAAAGTGAGAAATGATAAAAACATAAAAGGGTACCTGCAAAGTAAAATTAATCCATTTAGATATACATATAAGTCCAAGATAAGGCTCAAGAAACAATTACAAGAAGCCATCAATGTTCTTAATTTTGTCTTTAGTTGGCCGTAAACATGGTCACCATAAGTGGTATTGCTAATCTCCTGTTATGTAGGTATTGAATATTCCTTTTTCTTTGTCAGAAAAAAAAATAAAGTGAAAATAGTTATAATCACATACGAATAAAAAAGTGGTACTATATACGTCGAATATGGATTTACAATACCAACAAGCTTCAAGCTTGCTTATTCCTCTAAATTGGACACCCTGAACCGAAAAAAAGTTACAATCAAATGATCCATTTGATCAATCTTTACAACTCTCATGATAAATTTATTGCAAAGACCTCTAATTAAAAAGATTAATGAACTAAGAATCGACAAAGTCAAGAATGAGATTTGATGAGGTCGAAGATTCTTGGCGTAACAAATAAATTAAGGTTGGCTTGTTGTGCGAAGCACGTATGGTAGGGTGGTGCAACAACGCCACTGTTACGCTGTTCCCTCTGGTTTGGTACTTGCCTCCTAATGGGGCAAGTCACCACTACACAGAGTACCAATACTTGTTTAATTATTTATGAATAGACAGATAAATAAACAAAAGGGTTATACGTTTTTCTCTTCTTTCTTTAATTTTTAGCTCTGAATGGTGAAATTAAAGAGGTTTAGATTTGTATCTTTTGAACTATTTCAGTGTGGAGCAAGATATTCAACATCTAGTGATGCGCTCAGTTAGTATTATGTGTTGGAGAAACACTTGGGGGAGATGTGACTAACCAACACAAATGAAAGCAGAAGATAAAGATCTGAAATCCAATTGAAGTAGTTTTAATCACCTCCCGTTGACGATACTGACCTTTAGCCAACTCCTGTACCATACATGCATTACCACTTCACCTTTCATTCCAAATACTGATAGATACCAACAACATGCTCAGTTGGTTGTTTGGGCACTCGTGGAACATGCATGTCCATTTTTTAATAGAAGAAGAAGATGACCTATCTCTGTTGGTTTTTAGAACTATGATAACAAGACAACAGATTTCTCTTGTTTTATGCCTACTGTAGTATCCAAGAGGATAATATATTTTACTTCTGGTTTCTTCACTAGACGTTGATTCTTGTGTATGGTAAAAGGGTAGTTATAGAACCAGACTTAGTGACAGCTTTTTTAACACAACCAGCAAATTTCTAATGGCAGAACTTAATTGGATATTACCTCTCCATACCTCTTGAGGTTCTTCAACACGAGTCTCCATTGCTACTATAGCTTGATTGTTTATCAATGCTTAAGAACATAAAGATGTACGTTGGTTCTCAATTTGACTTAAGATTTATTATAAACAATCCAACCATACATGTCTCCTGTCCTTTCAAGCACTTGATAAAAGAATCCATCTTTTTAAAGGTCTTAGGGTTGCAAAAGGTAAGTACCACCACTCGTTCCATGATATTCTGTTGCACTAGCCAGAATCACAGAACTACGGTTGAGATAGTTAAAT
>JAMWEH010001223.1:0-27384 GCA_024721245.1 Mitragyna speciosa | reverse complement strand
GCAAGGCATAATGTTCCTTTTCAAGAGATGGTAGGAATAAAGATACCTGATACAGATCGTATAGGTGCGGAGAGTCTTAAAAGGCTTCATCTTCTCCTTAGAGATGGTAGATCGCTTTACCATCTAAGCAAGTTAAGGACAACTAGTTCACCTGGGTATTATATGGATGGTTATGGGTATGCTTTTGATGATACAGTTGAGCTGGGTATGGAGGATGAGCTAGTTAATGACCCACCACTTCAAACAATTCATCCTGATATCTCCTCATTTAGTCACCAAGTTTCACCTTCTACTTCTCAATTTCCAGCTTTGTTTTCTCATTATCAATCTTGGTAGGCAAGACTCTTGGTTGCTGTTGGAGGACTATCAAATCAAATGACTACGATGAGGTTCAACAAGAACTAGTGCATGCTCATAGACGCCTTGCCATGGTTGAGTATAGACTGGAGACTTTGCAGTTTAGCAGTGAGTATGATTGAAATCCAAGGAACTAGAAATATTTTGACAATATTGTCGGGAAAAAAGACGCACTAAGGAAGAACAGCGCACAAAAGCTCGTCATGACACTCCTTCTCATCAAGCTACATCTTTGTCAGCCACAAGGATAGGTGACGAAGCAAGATCCGAGTGTGGAGATCAACTAGATGCTTAGACGTTATGACTTTAGCATTAGCTAGACTATTAATCTTTTAAGTCGTATATGTAATTATTTGGTAGTTTAAATTTTTTTTCTTTTTTTCTATGAGACATTGTGTAAGTATCTACTTTGATGGTTATGTTTGAATACATAATCGTATGATTTCTCTTACGTATTTTTTGGACGTTTTATTTGAATGTTTTATCACTATCTAGTTCAGTTGTTTTGGTGTATTTGAATGCAATTAATTATTTGGTTTGGTGATTCCAAAAGGGGTGACCAAAAGTATGTGTGATTTTAGTAATCATTACTTTGACACCATCAAAAAGGGGAGATTGAGGGCTCCACTACTACAATTTATGTTGTTTTTCACAAGAAATAAACTAATTACAGTGTATACTATTAATCTACAAAGGTTTAATGGCATTAAAATTAGTCCAGAATTCAAGAAAATTAAAAATTGTCTTTTAAAAGGTAAGGGACCAGAAGACAAAAAAAACTGTATGCGGACGACCACCTAGCTCCAGATAGTATGCGGACAAGATAGCGGACAATGTTGCGGACGACTATGTCCTTCCACAGACTATGCGGATGACCAAACGTATGATGTTGTAGACAATGGTCATATCTTGCGGACTTCCTCACAGGTTAAGCCACATATGGATCCCTTTAAGCGAATGACCACTCAAATTGTTTCCAACGTGCTCTCATTTTGTGAAAATTTTACACAATATTCGTACATAGGGACTTCTCGTAAAAAAAATTATGAACAAGTTTACAAAATTATTTTTGCCGACTACAGTACTGATAGTTTAGGAGCTTTGTCAATCATTCAATTTCATGTTCAAAATCCGAGAAAGCACATGTTTTTTGTTTTTTTTTTAGATTCAATTAAAGCCTTAAAGCGTGGTTTAGAATTTGTATTCCACTCAATACATATTTTTATTGGGTTAATACATTTACATTTGCAACATGAGTTTCACTTGACTATTCACAGAGAACACTTGGTACATCAAACCACAGGTCAAATTAGCATTAACCAACTTATGTTTTACCCAAACTTTTTTCATCCTTGTGTTATGGGAAACAATGAACATACATTAGTTAGTGTTGACCGGTTAAGGAATAAAAGAATTTCCATACAAAAATCACCTAATTCGTATTCCTTGTGGTCCGTAAATTACAAAATGAATCTAGAACATTTACACTTGTTTAGAGAACAATGATGTGAACATAGCATCGGCAATTGCATCTCTCATTGCCTTCCATTGATGCACCTCGGCTGGAATAACACGCCAAGTAGGCAGTACAGCAGTATTCTCTTCAATTTCTCCTTTGGTAAAATTAGTATTAGCGAAAATGTCATCATTCGACTGTGTATGTCTCAGAAAATTGTGTATGGCACAACATACTAACACAATACTAACCCAGTTAGTCATAAGAAAGTTCGCCACCGGCCCTTGAAGGAACACAAATCGCCTCTTCAATATTCCAAAACATCGTTCAATCACATTTCATAGGGATGAATGTCGTATTGAACATCTCTACTGTATTCCTTGCTCGGTGACATCCTCTGGGACGATTTTGCATTGTTGTTCCCTTATATGGGACCAAAAAACCCAGAGCCTTCCTGAATGTAAAATCAATGAGGCAATACTTTCCTATTTGTCACATACCGAAAGCGTGAATGATATGTTCAATTAAATAATATCACCACAGGTGACTTGCCTATAGGTGGTATTGAGAAATGTGTTGGCCCATTCATAGCATACTCTAGTACTTGTGCATCATGTGCACTGCCCTCCCAACCAGCATAAACAAATACAAATCAATGGTTACAAACCGCTAAGACATTTTGCAATTGTACCCCATGGCGATTTGTCAATGACATTTGCTGCTATTTTGGTACGTAGGCTGGAATATGAGTGCCATCCATAACCCCCATGGCATCCTAAAATAAAGATGAAATCAAGAACAAATAAGAAAATGGAGCATGGAACAAGTGAAAGGACCCTAAACGTAAGAAAAATCACGTTAAACAACGGATAGAAGTGAGGATCATGCAAAATACGAGGCTGTACTCTGTTAGTGTTGTGAGATCATATAATTGCATTGCTGAAGGTGCAAAGTATCTCAATTATCTCGTACACATTCAGCCATATCATCTCAAAAAACCCTTGAAATCTCTGGGATAGGCATCGAAACCGAACATTATGACTTAGCATAACTAGAGTCATAGTAAGTGCCTGGTCAATCTTGACATGTTTGTGGGGGGTTTTGCGACACATATCCATTGGCAATGAGAATTTCACAAAGTATCAAAAAATTATCCATTGTGATTCTACAATTCTCCATCAATTGGGCTGAATGTCCATGAATTAGTTCTTCTACCCATTGTTGACTGCGAAGTACAGATGTGCGACATGGAACTCTTATGAGTGGCCCAACATAAATGTGTCTGTGCTGACCTAGCAACAACAATTCAGTCCTATGTAGTATAACATAGTCGTCATCTGTTTTCGTAGACGTAGAGCACATAACAGCACACTTAACGAGCCTGCTTAGTCAACATTAGTGTTGTAATGGCCATTTGCGTAAGTATACATATATTAAAAAATTAGGGCCATATGCCACATGATGACAGGTAAAACAGGTATATCTAGAACATAATAGTTGATTAAACCATGCAATGCATTTAAAAAAAAAAGCACATTGTACAAGTCGAAGGTTACATAGAAGAAATGATAAAGAAACCCCTTTAAAGATAAAAAGGGCAACAAATTCAATTGTCTAGAAGCCAATACAATTCGCCCTAGTGAACCACTCTACTTGTTGATCATTTTCCAAATTATCCAATTAATCCACTCAACTTGTTCATTTCTACTAAATCTGAGGAACATTTCTCTATACTCCCTGTTAAGTAATTTTTGACAAAGCTGAAATTTGATATCCTTAGATATTTTCGGCATTTGTTGTTCAAGTTGCTCCACCACTATCCATTCCCGCGTAACTAAAAATGTCGATGCATGCTTCTCCTCTTGTAGCTTCATGTCAATGAATATGCTAAAGTTGCTAACAACCTCCATGTACAATTCCTGACCACTCCTAACTGACTTAGAACCCTTATGACCCTCTACTGAATCGGTCCCTTCCCGGTTGAAATTAGACCTCTTTCCAAACGTATGTGGGTTAGCACTAACATCATCCTGTGCAATTGTGGTGTTATCACCCAAATCTACATATACAAATGCGACTGGTGCATCCCCCTCTTGACTACTATTGCCGCACACTATCTAAAACGTCCACGCCTTCTACTTTGGGGTGCATGTGTTGAAGATTGTGCATGCCTTCCAGTCACTGTTCTCCCTTGTAATACCGGCTACAATAACATGTAAAGATGACATGGGTTGTCATCCTTGAAGCACTTGTAGTCGTTGTTCATTTAGTCGAATATAAAACAATATGAAATGCAGGGAATAACTATAATAAAAAATTAAAGTTGGATTCAATAATTTGAACCTAAAATAAACATTTTTTAAAAATACCATGCTTAAATTCTCCCATTACTGTTCGTCTGCCCTAAAGCAACATTTTTCCTCGTCCTAACCAATTCCAGTCTCCAGTTTCCAACACAAGCCCATAAAATTATTATAGCAGTGCCATAGTCTCGCAAGCCGGTAGTATTTTGGCATTAGTTGCTCCCTAGTTACATTGAAGCTGACCTTGGCGTTCAGATAATTGGCCATAGTATACCAATTACTTTTACTGTTGGACTGTTCATTTCAAGTGCCATCCCTTTTCCAGTCAACTAGTGTACTGACAAATTGTTTTTTTCTCATCCATAGTCCAGTTTGCCTTGTCACTCATTTGAACCATCTTATAAAAGTTCAGTTAAAAAGGAAAAACCACGACAACAAAGACAAAAACTACTGCCAAAATGTTATAGTCAAAGAAATACTGCAGCAATGAGTTTTGCAGTTGAAATGTTCAAAACAGTGGGCTTTGAATAATCAAACCTTAAAGTAATTGTTTAAACACGCCTCGAAATCATTGGAGTCTGAAACAGAATGCATGTGGGATGAAGTTGCGGCAATATGCTTCCCTGGTCGAGTATATAACATTATAAATCAGTTTTAATGGCATTAAACATAAATTTACACAACATGGGAGACTTTTGGCCAGTTTCATGGAAGCCTGGATCGTCAAATAATCTACGACGTTTATTGGGCATTTAATTTTGTTGTACCCTACACAACACAACGAAATGCAACTAATTACATCATATTCGAGCTACAAAAAAAAATTAAACTCCTTCTATAGGAGAAACAACATACAAAAAGGCATACGATAATTGGAAAATTTGTATTTCTAATTTCAATCGGCAAAGAAGGACATTGTACAGTTTTAATAATCAAATGTATGGTTTCATTTGCATTGGTAGTTATAAGAGTACGAATTCATAACATGGCAATGGTACGGGAGCTGAAATATGGACTGGGCACTTGAATCGAACATTGGTCACTATGCCTAATGTCCGGTACTATACGTTCAATCAGCCCCAATTTTACAGCTCTAGAATTCAACTGCCATAATGTCGACATCAACAAATAATTTAGATTCATCCTTACGTTTAACCATTTACAACATTTTACCACTACAAATTATTAGCACAACGATTTGTAGAATGCAAAAATTGGCTGTTGAGTAAAGAGAGATTGTGCTCCTCAACCTACCTTCACCTCCCCTACTCTTCTGTAGTTACGCCATCTCTACTGCCATGCTCGCTTGATTTGTGATGAAAGCCGTCGGATCTGGCTTCAAGTTTTGTTGTATCACGGTCACTAAAGCAGTAAAAAATTGCCAGAGGAGGACGACCATTCTCCAATCCGGACGTTCGCTACCCAAAGAACTCTTGAGTTGTTCTTCTATTTTGATAAATGGAGCCAGTAGGAGACTTTTGTTCTTGATTTGTTCTTCTATTTCTGAAAAAATGGAGCGGCCAGGAGACTTTTGTTCTTTCAAAGGGGATAAAGAATTGGAGAAGTTGAAGGAGGAAGATTGTGCTCTATAAAGCGTCGTCTGCTAGGATGAGCAACAGCGGAGTATTTTGTTGTCTTTATGTCTCACATGGGTTAAAGCCTTTGTGTTGTCTACTCATGTCAGGATATTCAAAAGCCAAAAAATGCTACAGTAATTTTCTTGTCTTATTGCAGAAAATGTTAAACCCAAACCAAATAGCCTTTGGAAAAATTATCTCAAAAAATGGTGCAAATAATGTATCCAAACAGGGCCATTATATTTTATGTTTTTTTATGTGGCTAATCTCAAGGAAAAGTAATGCACTATGTGTATTGTCACGTGACATACTAGAATCAATAATTTATTGTTACATGGTGATATATTATTTGGTAAAATATAATTAATTTTAGTTTACCGTCCACTGTTAGCCTCAATGGTAATGCAATAGCTAGAGTATCGCATTTTTGCTTATCCGACAACTCTATTGATGATGTGGTACCTATCAGCGGCCACTTACACAAATAAGGACTGGGAGAAAATGTTTGGAATGGGATTAAACCCAAGAACCCCTGATATTGAACTTTTTTTTTTTTTTTAAACACTACCAAGCTACTTTGTTTTTGGTATTGGTAGCACATTAGCATGCAACTTTCTTTTATTTTAACAAGCTTTCATGTGCGGAAGGAAATAGCACAAATGGAAAAATTATCACTTAATTTTTTCAATAATCCTTTTGAAATATCCATATGTGGAGCGCAAAGTATGGAAAAAGTATGCCCACCATGATAATTATACTTCCTACTATGGCCTTCTGATGATTTTCCCTTTTGTTATAAGATACTTGTTCTTATAAATATTGACTTTTGTTAGTCGAATGCTGTGAGAACGAGATCTGTTCGGAAGAGAAAGAAGGGATGCGACAACCATAGAGTGGCTGATATTCGATTTGAGAAGCAAACGTGGTAGGTCTAAGGTTGGAAAAATTGTTTAACGCTAACGGCCGTTCACACAAGTGCTTGTAGAATATTTTGGCAACTAACGGAGTTTTAAGAAGGGTTTTAGAAGCGGTGGTGTAGGATGTGAATGTCATTTTTGAAGGGTTGAGGGAAAAATGTAGTTTGTACATTTTTTTTCTTTTTTTGAGGGGAATGTAGTTTGCACATTAAATACTGATTAAAAGCTTAATGATAATTTTGACCTTTAGGAAGACAGATAATTCTTTTATTTTTAAAACATTTATTTTTTCTTTTAAAAAAAATTCAATAAGAGCAATTTTGAATATTCTTTTATCAATGTTTCAAATTTAAGTATGGTGATTGGCACATCAATAACTATTAATCAATCTCACATTATGACGTTTTGAATACTCTTTTATCAATCTTTCAAGCAAAAGTATAATAGCATAGCGTAACATTAACAACTATTAATCTCACATGTTGACATGATAGTTATTCTGTGCAACGTTATTAGCTAGATTATTTGTTATTGGGTGACACATTTAACAAGTTCAACAGCCCTTCACTAGACCAAAGACGGAGAGAACCGTGTATGAACAAACACTAGTTATAGTAGCATTAAATTTACCAGGTAATATGTAGTAGTTTACAATCAATGAGGCAAATGGGGAGAATTGAAAAGTTAATAATTATAATTAGAAATGATGTCTCAAATTCTAAAAGTACCAAGTAGATGGTATACAATGAAGCAGTCATAGTAATCTCTGTTTCACAATTTGTATAAGAATATTGCCTGTCATGTAGTACATTGACCGGTATACAAGAAAAAGAATGGAACGAGAAAAGAAAGAAGATCGACATATTGGACTCAAGAAGTTGATGAATTTGCACTGTCACTCCACCAAAAGCTAACTGAAAAACTGGTAGTAAGAGACCTGACATAATGCCACCACTTGGGAGGGATGTAAAGCATTTCACCTTCATTCAATATGCAATCGCAAAATTCCAGGTTCACGACCTTGGGGAACTCTTTCTCATCTATATTATCCAGATCAACCTTCAAACATAAGTTTTAGAACTCGTCAGGATGTAAATACTGATTCTGCACATACCAAACCCTTCAAAGAAGAAGCAAAGTAGAATGGAACACACTATGAAGGAGCAAACCATCCACTAAAATGGACTAGAGAAGCTGAACAAAAACTTTATCAATCATAGGCCAAAATTTCAACACTTAATTAATGAACAAAAGAAAATAGTTGAGAGGAAAAGGCCAATATCCAAGGTTCACAGCATGATACAACTATTCCCAAGCAATGTTAGTTCATGTGTAGATCAAAGGCCAAAAAAAATTAACCAAACTTGGTCTTGCAGTTGCATGTTAAGCCTCATTCTGGTCTCCTTATTTCTTATTCAAATGGTTAACTGTGTTTGTTTCCTGGCACTGCTGGGCCCTTGATTTATTCTTGGGGCTTGAAAACGCAGCATAACTTTCTGACTTGATTCCAAAGCAGAATCTAATGCTTTGGCTTACCTTATTCTACTTGGATACACAAACTACTAAGAGATCCAAGTGTTCCTGTACAACAATCTTATTTATTCCTTAAAAGAGTTTGCCTTCAAATCACTTTTTAGTTAGGAAACATCAAATCCCAATTAGTACAAGTAAAAATACATATATCTGTTTTTCATTTTACAGTGGGAACCTATTATACCTACTGTATACAGGCTAGACAGCTACCTGGCTGGAGTTGCGGAGCATGAATTCGGCGTGTGGGTAAAGCTCTTCCGACAAAGATGCAGAGTAGAGCCGTACATATTTTTTTCCAACAACCTGAACATATGAAGGCAGAAATTCATTAATAACAATCAGACATGGAAGTGTAATAGCAAAAATGACCTAAAAAGGGAAAAATCACCTCATTAACATCATGAAAGTAATCAAAACTGACCATCTACTATTTGAGGCCTCAAAGATGTGGACATAAATTTGGAAAAAGCAAAAGATATTTTTAGACCACAATTATCACAAAAAGGGATATTTATTTACCTTTTTTATGTTGAAAAATGAGAATAAAAAAAGGCTAGTCAAAATATTTGTCAAGCTCCAAAGAACAGTGCCATGATATGTACATATGTACATACGTGTCTATGTACAAATGTTATAAATTATAAAAAGATAAGGGGAGTTTCTATAACCCTCTCCTTCTGCCACGTGGCTTCTTTTACGTAACACATTATTCTTTGGATGGTAAGGTGTTATTTTGATGGGCTTTTAATGAGGCTTTAAAGAATTTTATTATGGATCTATAATGACTAAGAGTAGTGTATGGTTTGGTATATAGAGGATATAGAGTCAAAATTATGGCCCGGTTTAAATGATAATTAATCGATTTGATCCCAAGTGACAAATAATGTGTGGTTCTTACATTTTGTGTTTCTTCCCCTTCTTTTTTAACTATCTTTAATTATGTTGACAATACTCTAAAATGGATTTTGGCACATTCTTTTGGATTTTTTAAAAATTTTTTGGTAACTTTTTTTTTTATGTTTTTAAATAATAAACCATTTATTTGAGAAAAAAATTATATTTAATATGCGTAGAATATCACTTGACTAAAATTTATAAATTAAAATACAAAAAAAAATGATAGGCCTAGCTATGTGTTGCACAAATCATGTGAAGATTTATTATTTTTGTTGATGGATAGTCTGTGATTTTACCTTTTGTTGTAATTGAATCAATATTTTGGTATTCAGCTTATAGTGTAAAGAAAAGGCGTAAGTTTTGGGAGTTTTTTGCTATAGAACGCATGTGATGTTATTGATGGGATGATGTTAAAGGATGATTAGGAAAAATTATCACGGACTAGCCATAATAATTTTTTTTTTTTTTTGTTAGAACTTTTACAAAGTTACGTGGTAGTGTTGCCTTAACTATCATCTATAATCGGAGATTCTATTGAAATATTTTTATAGCATAAGCACAAATAAAAATATACATTCTCAATATTTTCACTCAATTATTATTTCTCCTTACAAAACACTAAAATGGACATACAGTATTAGATGGGGCTGCACAGCCAGGCTCCCCTAGTGTTTGTCTATATATATATATATATATATATATATATATACACATATATCATGAGCATACACCATCACTAGCATTTCATTTTCAACATTTAAGAAACAGAAAACTTATCACGAGTAAAAACTTGAAGTATTATTTAGTCTGGAAAGACTAGATAATACCATATTGAAACTACCCATACCATACCCTCCCCTCTCAAAACAAACAAACAAACCAAAAAACAAGATAAAACCCTTTCCCTGCACTAGTTTCAAAACTGTGATTTGCCAAAGTTTCCTAAAGGTCCCATTTATACACTGCATAAAACTATGCAGACAGAGCATTCATTCAACTCATGCTGTTAAATGCAAGCAACAATGAGTTCTTGTGGTCCCCTACGTAACACAAGGAGTTGAACTAGTATCTTCTTTGAATGCTTATACATGTAAAATGCCAACGAATTACTTGCTGATCTTGCACCTAGTTGGAGACCATGAGAATGGATCTGCATGATCACTTATCAGCGATCTTAAAATTTTATTGAAAAGCAGGGGGGAAAAACATGTAAATGCTACATGCTTAACATAAAGCATACTTCTTATATGCCAATTAAGCAGCAGCAGAACTAATTTTTCCAACTAAGGAATAAGAGAAGATAATTTAAACATTATTCTGAGTCTTTAGTCTAAAAAGAAAAAGAAAAGGAGATGAAAAAGAACCACGCCCTCAAATTTTTACTTCTTTATTTATCAATACCTAAAATAAATCTCATGATATAGTTCTTTAAGTTTCTCTCTGTAGAGTTTGTATTTTACAAATAACTACACTGCTATTATGAAGGCCAGCATTACCACATGAAAAGAAATAAGTACAAGTTGACTCATGAAGGTTTTCAGAAGCCACTCAAGACATCCTCAAGTAACTTGGCTTGTCCATAAGTTTTTTTCTGGTTATTGATTGTTGAACTTTCATAAGCACAGTTGGACACAGTTTTGATCCTTCAAAACATGTCAACACCAATGATGTCGTCTAGTGTGTCACTACGACCGTACATGACAAAATATAGTATATATGTATATCTTTGGCATGTATTTATGCCTGTACTAATCTTCATATGCTTTTAATTGCAAGCAGAATGCATAGATGAAGTAAACTGAAGGAGGAATTCCCAAAACTTCTAATTAGCTAGATGCACGACTTCGAACTTTGCACAGACGAACATGGTCATTCTCAGCACTAATAATTCAAATCAACTTTTAAAAGATTTAATGTGTGGAGTTTCTTTCGGAAGCTAGGACACAGTGTAATGGCTAATTTTCTATCCCTTAATACAGAAGCTAAGACATCTTACTCTATAACAGCACAGCTCATAATTGATTCGATTGTCAACCATCTCAAACATGTAAAACAGCAACCAAGTTATGAATTTACCAAATCTATATCATTAATGTCAATGAGATACCAATATTTCATAGGTATTCACTAAGAAAACAATATCGAAGAAAGGATGTGAAAATGGAACTCAGAGAGAAGGAAAAGAGAAGCTATAAAAAAGAATTCACAGGAAAAAATTCAAGTTGAGAACGAACATGTGAAGATACTTTCAGGTTTTATTAGTTGAAAAATTAAAACATCTACAGTACCTGAGCAAGTATATTATGGTGTGGATCATGATGCAATGGTGTCACAGTACCAGCAGGACCGAACCAAGCATTAAGAGACCTAATCTCTCCACCACCAGCAAAGCAGTAGTCAGGAATAATGATGTCCTGCCTCAACTCTTGTATCTACCATTTAGATACCGAAAAAACTCAGTAAGAGAATAGTCATCTACAGTCAAATTACAATGCAGCAAGTAGACTTGGCAAAACAAACGCAAAGCTCCAAGCTGAACAACCCACCCAACTGGCCCAGAGATTTTAAATGTTGGGCAACTGGGTTTTGGTTATTGTTAGGTTTGGCTTCCTAAGGCCCATCATTTTCTAATCGGGTTGAGTTTTTGATTGGATACCCATTGGATAGTCAAATTTTCTCATTTCCCAAACCACAAAATCACGTGCATGTTTCTCACCCCTCTCCACATGCCTTCCAGTCCAATGGCTGCCACCTCTGGTGGCTCTATTGGTGGCAATTCCATCAGGCAACATTACAAGCTGAATAAATGCAACAAAACCATCTAGTCATCAACCATAATCTTTTCATGTGTATGTTTGAGCACTGTATAGAATGTATAAGGTTTCTAGCTTCCCTATCTTTTCATGTGTATGTTTGAGCACTGTATAGGATGTATAGCTTCACTAACGTTTGGACATCCAAGATTTAGATCTTCTTTTCCTAGTTAGATTTAAGCCAAATAACTGTTATACAAGTGATCTTCCAATTGTTACAAAGTTATTGGCGGAATTTTGCGGTGTTCTATTGCTTAATGCTGGAGAAAGAGGTTATGCCGCAGCTGCCCACCACTGTTAGATGTAGTTTCGTTATTTTTACTTAATTTTGACAGTAGATCTACAATCTACTCAAAACAAGTAGCCATGAGTGATTCAGGTATGTGCAAAGGTAACCAACAAGGGTCACCGGACAGTGACGGGCGATGGCTGCTGGTGGGCAGTGGTGACTTGGGAAGGAACTGCAAATTGGGGTTTTCGTATGAGGAGGAAGAAGAAGATTAGGGGATAAAGGAAAATGATGTTGGAAAAAATAAGTATGTTGAGTTGGGTATAGGTTTGAGTGGACCCATTTATGACCCAACTAAAATTTTACCCACTACTGAGTTGGCAGGTTGGTATAGGACCCAATTATCCAAAACCCTTTCACAACCCACCCCACCCCACCATGGTCCAAACCACCGAATTGTCATGCCAAGGAGCAAGTAAAAGCCAGAAGCAATGCTTACCTGATCAAACAAGGGATGCTGAGCCAAATATGTTGTGTCAGCAGAAGTACAGTCATTTGACTGAATCCTCTCCAGGAACTCAGAAAATGTAATAAGCTCCTGCTTCCAATCCTGGCATAGGTAGTTTTTTCCAACCTGCAAGTTGTTGTAATTTTGGTTTAACATTGAAAGGAAGAGATTATCTTCTAATGGAAGCATTATCACTGTTTACTGCTTTGTGGTAAAGAACTCCAAGTTGGTAAGGTTTTAAAAGATTCCTTTACATGTGAAGAATAAAACTAGAATAGTTGTGCCAAAGCTTTCTTTTCAGTGAACTGTACACTACATAAATTTTCTAAGACAAAGGAAATACTCCAGTTCAACTATTAATAAACTCCTAGACCACGCAAAAGGACAAAAATAGAAAGTTCCCAGAATCTGCATTTTAAAGGATCTCCACATAACTCATACCTAACCGCAGAAACAGATTAACGTATTTAATGACAACAAATGCCACATGATTTAGAAGTGACAATAATAGAACTTGGAATGTGGATTAGGCAACAAGTGGAAATATACATACTTTCTTACCTTTGCTAAGTTAGTATACAGTTTTAACATTGTCCAATAAGTATAAACAGAAATGGGAGACCTCAACCCCACTGAGCACTGATTTTGCTGGCCAAGCAATTTGCTATACATGCAAAGGAAACAATAGTATAAAAACAGTTTCAATACAGCCAAAGCGAGCTATTGCAGCCTCTGTTTTCAGGTTTATCATGTTCTAACAGTGTAGAAATTGATTAGGCACTGCAACTCAACTCCACAGTCCACACCAACATTTTCACCTAATTCCACTAAAAACCAGGATACAACATGGAAAAGTTGTAGGAACCATTTACTTTACAAAAACAATGCTGCAGATTCAGAAAATTCCATTAGTGAACTGATTGGAAACAAATGCATAACAAACTAGAGAAGTGATCAGACCAAAAGAAACTACACAATTTTTCACAGTAAATCCAGGTTCAATGCGCAAATGAAAAAAGTTCAGATATTAGCACTTTCGTCTTTCTTTCCTCAGGATCACCTGTCACAATTTGGCTCAGCCTCTTAGGCTACAACTGCAATTTCTTCCAGGAAAAAACTTCTGTCGATTATTAACTTACAAAAGATGACGTGTCAAAACTTACTTGAGATGCTTTAATTATGCAGCTAATCTACCAGATTAAGTAAATGGAGTACAAAGGGCACCAGGAAATAAAGCCCCACTGGGACTACCAAACAAAACAATTGATTCAGGGAATGATACACAAAGAATAAGATATTAGATAACCATCAACCAACTGAAAGATTATTACCTCTACAGGAATGGTGCGGAAACCAGCAATCTTTTTTAGGTAGTTCATGTTGTTCCACTTACTTTTAGCTGGCCAATCAGCCATACAATCACTGATTACCACTGGAGTGCCAGGCAGAAAAAAGTCCCGCAGGAATCCCTCCAAGGACAGAGATGATCTTCTCCCAACAAGCTTACTAGACAATGATTTGACTGGTAAAAAGTGCTGTAACTGCAAGTGTTAAATTTGAAGGAGAGGAAAAATAAGTTGGCCAACCATATTAATCACTTATTTTCCCAAGAGAAGATAACTCTGACAAAAATCTTCAATTAAAAAATGGTTGAATAATACAAAACTTCATTCATGTGAAAGATGATCCCTTCTACCCTACGCCATTACTCTTTTTTTTCCCCACAAATTGTGTTGGCTTGTCTTAGATATCCATCTGTGAATTTTGTTATAAATAAAAAACAGATGTTAATCGGTACTCATCAATAAATGGTTTCTTTGTTGTTTCAGTTCTGACATTTATAAATTGCTTTGCAATATATAGATGGATCGAACCAAGAATTAATTTTGACTATCAACTCAGATTGTCACATACCTTGAGAATCATCTTATTTACAGCAGTTCAGTATATGTGGAAAAGCACGCAGACAACAATACTAGTCCACAATCCAACCAGGATGATAAAATTCAAGAAAACAATAATGTGCGTCAAACATATAAGTACTTCCTCTTTGCATTAAGTAGTGGAATGAGTTATTTTACACAGGAACCTCTTTGGATTTCTTTGCCTGGATAGAAATTTTGGAGTTCACAAGCCAAAATTTACAAAGTTCCGAATTATGACCGGAAAAAAAGAAGAAGGACAAATTGGCCTTCTTATGTAACTTAAATTGGTGAACTTCAAAATCACAACAAATTAACATATCGTTCAAAACAAACATTCCACAGCGGGTGGAAACTCTCATGGTGACGCTTGGATGGCTAGCTACGCTATTCCCCTCTTTCCACTTTTTTCAGCAAAAACCATGGTTATTATATGCAATATGCAAATTAAACCGCCCAAATAAAGAAGGTAAACAGAAATTACGACAAAAACGGATACCTCAATGATCAACTGAAGGAGATGCTTTAACAATTAGAAATTTCCACAGCAGTACCGTCATTCCATAAAAAAAAATTAACCAAGACAAAATAAAATAAAACACCAATGAATTCTAAAGATAAAGAAAACGAACCTCACCTCCGCCACGTTAAATTCTTCACTAACAACAAGTTTGGACTTCTTATCCTCCTCCCCACCATCTTCGATGTCAAGCTTCGAAGACCCTACTCCCAAACGCGCTTTCTTCGACGCCATGTTAATAGCCGAATTCAAATCGTCTCTCAAGGTTAAGCCGCCCATGATGAGCCCCATATCGAGAGCTCTAAGAACAAGACTAAACTCACCGGCGGCGTAATGCAGCTTCGCCACGTGGAGGCACGCCATTGCATAGGCGTCTCTCCAGATGGGGACCACCGAGTGCCATGGTCCACTGTGTAATTGCTCCCACGCCATCTCTTTTGCTGCCTCCGCGGCTCTCATGTCCCCTCCCGCGGCTAACGTCGCCATTCTGACGTAAGCGTAGCCGCCTTCCTCGGTTATCCGTTGGAGTAAGTTTGGCCGCTCTGAGTCGAGAATTGGAGTCTGGAGAATATCTTCTTCCGCCGTGGCGGTGGCGGTGGCCTCGGTGGCGGACATTGGTGGTGGTTCTAGAAGGTTCTATGGAGGAAGAGGAGGAGTATGTTTGCTAAGTGTTTGTTATAATGACTGTGTGAGAGAGATATTTTATGTGGGGAAAAGGGGAAAGGTAGTTTGTTTGTTCCAATGATGAGTTGAGTAATGAGACATGTTGGAAATATCTAGCGGAAAAAGATCTAATGTGGGGCCGTTAATAATGTTGTGACGTGGATATAACTTTTGTGGCAGGCATGAATACGTGGACCAATGTGGAGCGCTCACGCGTAAAGACCTCTCAAAGATTCAGTCCTGTAGTGGAAAATTCTAGATCCCTGCGAGGTTGCATTACATGGAAAAAAACTTTGGCTAAATCACAAAATGTCCCTAAAATGTTTCATCAATAGCAAAATAACCCCTGTATTGGTGGTGGGATAGACTAGTTAGTAAATAATGGCAAAAAAGTCCTGCATGCATTAACGCAATGGGGAAGGGTGAAGTTTGGTAATGCCAAAAGGAAAATAGTTGAGGTGCAAACCAAACTCAAGGCAGTTCAGTTTAATCCCAATCGCACTATACAAGAGGAGCTTGAGCTCAGGAAAGAACTGGACATTCTTTTGGAGCAAGAGGAGCTTTACTGGCATCAACGATCAAAAGTGCATTGGTTAAAATTTGGGAATTGAAATACCAAATATTTTCACACCAAGGCGACCCAACGCCGGAGACATAATGCTATTACCAAGCTCCAAGCCCATAACGAAGAATGGTTAGAAACTGAATCTCACATTTCAGCTCACATTGCTGAATTTTTCCAAGAGCTGTACAGTTCCAATGGAGCATCAGGCTGGAGTAATCACAAGCTGGTTGATGATCGACTCCCAGAGGATATGAAAGACAACCTCAATAAACCTTTTTCTTCGGAGGAAATCACCACAGCTTTATCACAAATGCAGCCTTGGAAATCCCCAGGTCCTGATGGCCTACACGCAGGATTCTATCAGCTCTACTGGGACACCGTAGGGGAAGAGGTAACCTGCTCTATACTTGACTTTCTCACAGTGCATGGTTCTTTGGGAAACCTTAATAAGACCAACATTGTCTTGATTTCAAAGACAAAAAAACCCACCAAAATCTCAGATTTCAAGCCCATAAGCCTCTGCAATGTATCCTATAAATTAATAGCGAAAGTGTTGGCCAACAGACTGAAGAAAACATTGCCCATAGTTATTGATAAAGCTCAAAGTGCTTTTGTCGATGGTCGTTTGATCACAGATAATGTTCTTATTGCACTTGAGATATTCCATTGGCTGAAACACCAGAAAGATGAACATAACAAATTTTTTGGTTTGAAGCTTGACATGTCTAAAGCTTTTGATAGGTTTGAATGGGGCTTTTTGGAGTATATTCTCAAAGATATAGGTTTCCCTGAATTTTTTTGTAACTTGATAATGAAGTGTGTCAAAACTGTGTCTTTGTCAATCAATATTAATGGTACTTATACTGAATTTTTTCAGCCTACTAGAGGGTTAAGGCAAGGAGATCCTCTTTCTCCTTACCTCTTCATTTTGTGTGCTGAGGGACTTACTGCTATGATCCGAAGAGCCAAAAGGAATGGCCTTTGGAGGGGAATTAGCATGGGAAGACAAGGTCCAATAGTGAGTCATCTTCTGTTCGTAGATGACTGTTTGTTATTTGCAAGACATGATGCTCAAAATATTAGACAACTGCTGAAGATATTGGATGATTATGAAAGGGCAACAGGGCAGAAGATAAACCTCCAAAAATCTAAAGTCTTTTGTGGGTCTAATTTTACTCAAGATGAGTCAAAAGAGTTAGCAGAAATTGTTGGAGTCCAAGAAGATGATGGGAAAGGACTATACTTGGGCATGCCCTATATGGTTGGGAGATCTAAGAAGGAGATTTTTTCCTATGTTCGAAACAAATTCTGGCAAAAATTAAGCAACTAGACTAAAAATGTGTTGTCGCAGGTAGGGAAAGAAGTCATGATAAAAGCAATTCTACAAACCATTCCTTCTTATATCATGTCTTGTTTTAAGGTCCCCCGAGCACTTGAAAGAGATCCAAGCTAAGGTCATAATGTTTTGGTGGGGAAATCT
This sequence comes from Mitragyna speciosa, assembly GCA_024721245.1. Lineage (NCBI taxonomy): Eukaryota > Viridiplantae > Streptophyta > Magnoliopsida > Gentianales > Rubiaceae > Mitragyna > Mitragyna speciosa. The sequence continues at coordinate 9,644 of JAMWEH010001223.1, read as the reverse complement.
GCAAAAGAGGAAGAGTTTGTGTTGGATAAAATGGAGTTATCTATGTCAGAGAAAAGCAGTGGGAGGCATGGGTTTTCGTGATTTTGAGGTGTTTAACTTAGCTATGTTAGCTAAACAAGGATGGAGTATTATTAAGGAACCCCATTCCTTACTTAGCAAGATACTCAAAGCCAAATATTTTCCTTTTAAGGATTTTCGTGGAGCGAAATTGGGTAACAGCCCTTCCTTTGTTTGGAGAAGTATTTTGGCAAGTAGAGACTTACTTCTGAAGGGCCTTCGATGGAGAATTGGAAATGGCAGAAATATTAACATGTGGTCTGAGCCATGGCTTCCTCTTCCTTACTCTTTTACAGTCTCTCAACATGCAAAATTCACATGCCCCAATGCTACAGTTGACAGACTAATTGACTTTGAAGCAGGCCAGTGGAAGATCCAAGAGCTCAATGCATTGTTTCCAAGCCAGGAAGTCGATCACATTTGCAAAATTCCCATTTCTTCGAGGAATTTTCCAAATGAACTTGTTTGGCACTTCACAAATAATGGTGTTTTTTCTGTAAAATTAGCTTACCATCTGGGTTTACAGCTTCTAAATAGTCAAGAGGGCTCTTCTTCTGGTAGACAAAATGAGCAGTTATTTTGGAACCAGTTATGGAATTTGAAAGTGCCTCCAAGAGTCACAATATTCCTTTGGAAGGCTTGTAAAGCAATTCTAGCTACAAAGCAAAACCTTGCCAGCAAATGAAAATCAATGCAAAAATCTTTCACTCGGTGTTATAATCCTATTGAAACAAATAACATGTTTTCTTTGAATGCACAGAGGCAAAGGAAGTTTGGAATGAGCTCAGTAATTTGGCAATCCCTAACTGGAATAGGTGCAGCAGTCTCAAAGAGTGGTTAGCAGTAGTTTTGGAAAGCAAAAGTAAATATGATGCAAAAAAAGTAGTCATGATCTTATGGCTACTGTGGAAGTCAAGGAATGAAGGACTTTTTGAAGGCAAATCCAGAGGGGCAAAACAAATTTGTGAATATGGAAGCAATTTGCTCCACGAATATCAGTCACTTCATGCCAGATGGGTGGCTTCTGTGGGCTATCAAAGTCATCCAAACTTGGATAGCAAATGGAAACCTCCTACAGAAGGACTCATGAAGCTCAATGTAGATGCTGCTGTCATCTTGGTGAACTCCAAGCAGTCTTAGTAGAACATCTCCCTCACTACAGCAGTGTAGCACACGCAGAAGCTCTGGCCATATGCAAAGCTTTACAATTTGCTCACGAGTCTGACTTGTCTCATTTCATTTTGGAAAGTGATGCTCAAAGCGTAGTTCGCACAGTTAATGGCAATCATCAGGACCTCTCTCCAATTGGGAATCTGGTGTATGACATTCGCAGTCGGTTAAAGTCCTTTCCTGTTGCTTCCATCCAGTTTGTTAGCCGAAATGCTAATATGGTAGCCCATGCAGCAGCCAAATTAGGCCTCTTGGTAGTAGGGCAATCGTTGTGGTTTGTAAATTTTCCCATGACTGTACTGATAGCTGCCATTGCAGACTTATCTTAATGAAAGTTTATTTCTCAAAAAAAAAATAAATAACCCCTGTATTTAGGAAATACACAAACACCTCTTTGAATTAATTAAAGACAGTTATGCCTTTCTATACATAATGATTTGACAATATGGAGAGAGAAGTTTCACACACAAGAACTAAAAAAGATGAGTTCCATGTTAATTTGTCCCACATCGACAACAGATGTGGTAGTGTCCCTGCACTTAAGTTCCGTGGATTGATCCTTAAATTAGCAATTGCCTTTTGGATTAACTCATGGGGTGTTGATGGAGATCACGATGAAGGATACGCCACTAGGGAAAGCTCGAGCTACTCCTAGGATCCATTGCAAGGGATTGATGGTCCTATGACGCATTTAAGGACAAGAAGAATGAAGGAAGCATTGCAAGGGTTGATCTTGGAGGAGTTTGGTCAAGTTCAAACACCACACATGCCATCAAAGACGCCACCAAGGATGATCACTCTTCTTTGGGTCATTAAAGGTGAAGTTAAGCCTATGCAAGCTTGTGAGTTGAGCCAAGAAGTGAGCTAGGGCGTTAGAAGGCTATGAGACGTACTTGGAGGGTTTGAGGCGTAACTTTGAAGGTTTTGAAGATTTATTTTACTCCACCCAGCTATCCAAGATATTTAGTTTACTTAGTTTAGTTGTTATTAGTTTGTTTCCATATTTACATGTTGCTTTAAGTTGAGACTTCCAAATAGGACTCTTGTTAGTTTGGAAGTTCACTTAGTTGCCATTATTAGCACTTTAGGGTTTGACGTGTAAGCCTTATAAAAAGGCTCAAACAAATTTTCAATGGGGAGATTGATATTTTTTCAGCATATTTTCGTGTGTTTTGAGTGCTTTACTTAAGTGTTCACTTGGTTCTTGGATTTAGAACCGAATATTGTCTTATCAAGCCTTTTGCTTGTGGCGACTACATAATCCGCTTAGAATTAATTCTTTCGCGTTTGATCAAAATTCATAGAGCCATAGTTTAGGTGAATGAACTCACTCATCTCGACCGAAATTAGAACCCTAGGATTCTTCGTTATTCGTTGAAGAATATTCGAGGCTTTTCACTTGGAATCATCAAGCAATCTTGGCCGTTCACAAACCCGCGCGCATCAGGTGTGCTTAGGTGAGTGTTGTCTAAGTGATTGTTAGTATTTAATCTAACTTGTATAGGTGAGTTATTTGACAATTTGTCAAAAAAAAAAAAAAAGAACTAAAAAAGATAGTTGTTGCTATATGAAGTTGGTCTTGTGTTGTTTAGATTAAAAACACAAGTTTGTAATTGTTATATTTTTTATTGTTGCCAATAACAGAAATGGCTTTACGGGCATTTCTTGATGCTCTATTTTGAATATAATCAACAAAAATCTCAAATTTATCTTGACTTTTCAAGCTACTCGTTATACATCATGGCAAAAAAAAAATAATAATAATTCATGTCTTTTTTCATACTTTTCTCCATCTTGAATACAAATAATAAAAATACTTTGTGAAAAAACTTTTTTGCAATTTTGGAGTTATGATTTTGGTTTTTTATATAAGAATGCAATAATAATATTATCTTGGAGTAATAATATATTTTGTTTTTATATAATAAATTAATAAGAATAGCAATATTAAAAACTTGTAAGGACAAATTTGTCCTCATAAAGATGAAGTGTATATAAGAGGGTAATTTGTTACTAAAGGAGGAGGCAATTGTGTGTTTTCTAAACACAAAGGGTAATTTGCTACTTACTTAACATTACAAGGGGTATTTTGAGATCAAGCCAAAAACTTTGTCTTATTATTACGAGCATAAATGACACACACAGTGTACGTGTGAACATGAACTAATTTTGTGAAAATTAACTTTACGTCATCATTATAAAGTTGTGATTATTTATTATTTTTTAGTATAAATTTTGTTAGTTTTTGTGTCTATGAGTGATTTTGTTAATAACATGCAAATATGAAATTAAATAATGAAGTTAATTAAAAGAAAAGATTATGAAGGGGAAAACACCATTGACCAAGTAATGCTCCCACTTTATCTATATAATAAGATACATTTTACGGTTACCCAACAAATATTGGTATTATTAATCAATATATAAAATATCTAAGGGTTTTTATTAGTCTTCTCAAAGTGTTGAAATCGATTTATCAAGAATCAATTGAATTTGGATTCTTGTAAATCAACTTTACTTAGAGTCATGGACAAGCAACAGGGAAGTAGGGGAGATTATAATGGGCAAGACTCTAAGTAAAGTTGATTTTTCATGAAAAGAATTGACTTCTCTTCATGTTTTGCTCGGTCTATTTAGCCAAATTCCAAATAAAATCGACATTGTGAGAGTTGACTCCAACATCACTTTCAAGAAATCGATTTCATTATTAGGAATCCAATTTAGTATTATTATGGATTCATGTTGTCACTGAGAATTTTGATCTAATTCAATAACTTTTTGAATTCATGTTGTCATTAAGGATCTTAAACCTTTTTGTTGTTTTGCCAGCCAAATGAAAAAATAAATGCTTTGAGGGCAAAATGTAGGAATGAAGCTTTCCAGAATTCATCAACTCATCCCAAGTCCTTGAGAAAAAACCTTGTTTTTGATTCTCTCACCAACTTTAATAGTGAATTTTTCCTTTTTTATGCATAATGCCGAGATAAAATAAATGAATCAACTTCTATGAAGTAAAGTCAAATGTCCCGCAATCAATGTCCAAGTAAGAAATTGCTAATAGTTATTCAAATCAGAGTCAATAACAAAGACTTATTGAATATAGTGATGATTATAAAATGGTAAAATTCTCCTAAAGGACAATGGAAGTTTTTAAATGAATAAAGAGGATCAACGTTTGACATGATTCTTAATAAAGGCAAAAGCTATTTTTTATTAAAAAGGTAAAATTTATTATTTTAGATTACTAGACTTCTTTACCCCTATTATGTCATGATAAATATTTCAATTGATGCAATCTTTAAACAATTACTTGAATGGTTCTTTTCTTACCCACCATTCTCCATATCTCAGAAAATTAAAAAAAAAATCTCCAACTTTAAGTTTGTAAAATCAAACTATATCATCAAGACTTAAAAAATTTGTTATTAATACTTTTTGATTGTTGTATCCATTCTGTGAAATTTTATAATTTTTGTACACAAATTAGCCCCAACTCGTGAACTAACATAAGAGAGTTAGGGAAATTATTTTGCTACATGTCCACAAAATTAATTTTCTATTTGAGGTTCTAACATGTCAATTTGCTCCTTAAATTTTTTTTTTTTTTTGTAATGAAGCAACTTAGAATTTGATTATATGTTAAAAACTGTCCAATGATTGGTAAAGGTCAAGTCAAAATATTGATATATATGTATATTCTCAAATGCAATGCCTGAAGATAATTCTATCGTTCCACTACGTGCACTTTGGTATTTGAAAAATTCATCAGTAATAGGTTTGACTAATGCTTAGTGCACACTCTTTGAGTGACTTAAAAATAGAGTAGTTGTTGACAATTTATTAACTAAATTGCCATTTAAACTGCTTATATTACCATTAAATGTAAAATTATATCATTATATGTAAAGGGCAACTATAGAAGATCATTAAGTGTAGTTTGTTCGTTGTACTATTGTCTTCATGTTTGAGTGAAAATTGAAGTATTGCTTGTTATGTCTAGTAAACGAAGCATAATATAATTACTTAAAAGTTTTAATTTTATTTAGTCAAAAATTTGATCATATAATCGTTACTACGGAGTTATATATAGTTGATTTTTTTTTTAAATTTATCTTCATATTCAACTTAAATGCCAAAAAAACCAAATAGTTAGATGTGGGAAGAAGTCACATTCATAAATAATTTTCACAAATTATTTATTTATTTTTACAAATTTTAGTTGATGAATGATAATCAACCACAAAAATAATTTATGTAGAATTTCTTTTAAGGTAGAGTTTTAAGTTACTAATATAAAGTGAACAAGAGAAGAATGTTTTAAACACATACAAGAGCGTCTAGAAAAGCAGAAAAAGCATTGACTTGCATTCCATGTTTAAGAATTGGAATTTCTTGATGATTGAAGATTACCAGTTCAATTGTTGCATTACCTGAACCACTACAATAAGTTCATCTATCTATATAGTTATACATGAAACATTGGGGTGGGTTCTGTATGGTAACAAGGTGAGAAACGCAACAGAAAATTTAAAAATTTATTACTTTAACCGTGGATCTTTTTGATATAATCTATATGATTGATAAGTAATAAATGTACCAATAATATTATATATATTATTATGTGTTCTAGGTGTTATATAAGTATAATTGTAGTGATTTTGGTTGCAAATGACATCATTTTCCAACTTGTTATAGAATTAAGGTTTTTTCAGAAATTAGGATTTTTGAGGCAAAATTACTATTTTGAGTAAATTAATGCACAATATTTGTACAACATTTCAGATTCATCACACTTAAACTCATATTGGATCAGCTGGAGTCAAGGAGAATCAAATTCAAAAGGTGATTCAAGGAGCTAGGGTTGAATGAACAATTTGAAGAAACAATTACGAAAAATAATTAAAAAATCTACTTCTTCATCAAAAATGCGTGAAAATATGTGAAAAATGCTTGCACGAGTGGATTCTAGCTTAGCAAAAATCAAAAAATCAAGTGAGGACCACAAGGAGTGATCCGCAGGGCCCGCGAATCGTAAGTCGGCTGGGATTTTCTAAAGCTTCAACTTGTATCTTCTTCTAGTTGTTTTTGCAAACATTTTCAAATGGGAATAAGGTTTTGCAAGTTGGAGATTCATTGGAAACATAAATGAAGACTTTTGTGCTCATTTGGAATCTCCAAGCAAATCTCCATCATTTTCATGCATTAAATGCAATTGCAAGTTGGAAAATGACTTGAAGAACATTTGCCTATAAATAAAAGTCATTTGTAATGCATTTGTAATAAGTTTTTGTAGGAGAATTTTTTTTTTGCTTACCCTGTACACGGGGGAGGGCGCCACTCCTAATTTTATTAATAATAAAACAAAAAGTAAAAGAGGAGGACATAAAAGCCTTACCTCAAATTTCAAGAACCAAGATAAAGAAATAAATGAGGAGTACTACTCCTTTTACATTAAAAAAGAGAAAAAATGAAAACAAATTCAGAATCTAGCCTTTCTAAACTGAAAAGAAGGAAAAGCCCAATTGATCCATTCTGACTTCTCCTTACACTTCCTTGGGTAGAGCAGCAAAACTTGAATAAAGTTGAGCATGACGAAGTTGTACACCTTCATTAGAAAGAACATTTGCCGGCTTATTTGCTTGCCTCAAACAATGAGAAATACTAGAAAAAAAATGTCTTAAACTACATATCTCTGCATAAATATAAGTCAAAAAGACCATGGACAATCATTTGAACCTTTCAAAATATTAACCAATAGTAAGGAGTCAGACTCAATATAAAAGTTAGTGATATCCTGTTCACAACATAATCTGATACCATGAAGTAAAGCTTTAAACTCAGCTTCCAAACTAGTTCCAAATCCCAAATTACAAGCAAAACCAAAAATCACCTTACTATTAGTATCTCTGAGAATACCACCACCCCCACATATCCCCGGATTCCCCTTAGAGCATCCATCTGTATTCAATTTATATCTTACCCACGGGGATCTCCATTTAATCAAAGTTACCTCAATTTTTTGTTTTTTCGAAGCCAATTCCGCATACCAATCCGGCCAAGAGTCTTATTAATTTGGAACTTGTATCGCAATCCCATGCATAACTTCACATCCTCAAAAATCTTCCATACAATGAGTCTCCAATCCTGAGTAGTACCTACAAAAAACCATTCATTCCTAGCTTTCCATAAGTACCATAGGATAAACAAAGGAAGAATGATATGCATAAAAGAAGAAAAAGGATTAGATACAGGAAGAATCCACCAATTCATCAATCTCCTTCTAACTGAACAAAAGCCATTTTGATTAAGTCCCACTGTACCTTCAAAAAATTCCTAACATTATTTGCTATCTCCCCTATACTCATCACTTGTTCCAATGATTCAGTGGAAGCAGGTTGACAGCAAAAACATCGAGATGGACCATGAACACCAAATTTCTATAGTATATCTACAAAAGGTAAACGCCTATATAACAACCTTAGCATAAAAAAGGAGATTTTAACAGGAACATAAGAATTCTAGATAACTTTGCTTAACACCATCATAGGATTACACTTTTGCACACAATCATAAGTAGAATTAAAAATAAACTTCCCTGAAGATGACAGAAGTCCAGATCATCTCATCCTCTCCATCTTCTATTGGAGGTTTAACTTTCAAAATCTATTCCACACAACTCTGGGGAAGTATTGTCTGTAATTTTCCCACATCCCTCTTGCCATGATCAACAAAATCCTGAACCTGCATGTCACCATTATTGCTAGGAAAAAGTTGATAACCTACTCGTAACCATCCAATTATCATACAAAAAACTCACAAAACTGCCTCTTAACCTCCATGTAATATGCTCCTCAGCTTCTTGTCTAACAAGCAACATTCTCTTCCATGTCAGAGAATCTGAAGCGAGTCTGCTAAACCAGGTTTGGGTGCAATTCTTTACAATATTTGGCTTTGACAAATTTCGCCCATAAAGACACTCCTTCCCCAAAAATTCCACCAAAATCTGATTGAAAAAGGCCTTATAGATGTCCTCTAAAGATCTCAAGCCCAATACCCCCTTCGTCCACTCGGCCTACACAGATTGCTCCATTTAATCTAGTGGTGAGGGAGGCTCCTTCCTCATCTGCTCCCCATAGAAATCTAGCAAATAGATTTTTAATGTGGACCAAAATACTCCTTGTAGGAGATGAACCTGCCAAAATATGTAATGCGTATGGAAGAGAGAACATGCTTATGAGAATTAGTTTACCTCCTACAGATAAAATTGATTCTGCCAAGACAAAATACGCTTTCGTAATACTCTAAGTTAAGTCTGACAAAATATTCATTTCTTTCGCCTCCCAACAAACAATGGTGAGCCCAAATATTGATTGGAAAAGGACCTCTTAGAAAATCCCGTGAGCTGACCAATGACCATCTGTTGAGAACAAGAGATGTTAGAGTGACAAAGAAATCCACTTTTGCTAGCATTAATCTTCTGACTTGACTGCTTCTTATATTTGTGCAGCACCTCCATAATCAGCTGTAAAGATCCACGAGTAGCTCTTGCAAAAATAGCAACATCGTCTACAAAAGCCAAGTGAGTAATCAAAGGACAACCACAAGGAACTATAAAGGAACAAGCTGATGATACTGTGGTAGTAAATTTAGAGCTCTAGATAAAACCCACAACGGCAATAATAAAAAGGCCGGGGATAACGGGTCCCCTTGACGCAATCCCCTCGTTGACCTAAAGAAACCCTTAGGAGCACCATTAATTATCACCGAAAACCAACAAGTTGGAAACCAATCTCCAAATCATATCGATCCACCTTTCCCCAAATCCAAATGCTTGTAACATACTCAGTAGATAGACCCATGAGATTTGGTCATAAGCCTTTGCCATGTCCAACTTCAAAACCACATTCCCTCTCCTATTCTTTTTCCAAATCCCTGAAATCAACTCTTGAACTAACAAAAAATTCTCATTCATCAGTCTGCCTTTCACAAAATCACTTTGTTGAGGAGAAATAATCTTTGAGAGAACCCGAGCCAACCGTATTGCCAAAATCTTTGAAATGATTTTATTGGCAAAATTACATAAACTGATTGGCCTGAATTGCGTGAAATCATGTGGGGAAGCAATCTTGGGAATCAAAATCAGCAAGGTAGAAGATATACTTTTCGGAAGCTCATCTTTGCAGAAAAACCCAACAACTAAATGGTAAACATCCTCAGTAATAATTTCCCAGCATGCTGTAAAAAATTTCCCTGTAAATCTAGCTGGCCCCATCCATCGAAAATACCACCTGCCGCACCTCCTCAATGGTTAGAACCTCATCAAGAGGAACCTTTTCCTCATCTGAAATAAGCTTTGGAATAAAGTCCAAAACTGAAGTCTCAAGCATCTCCTCGTGGCAAAATAATAAAGCAAAAAA
>JAMWEH010002585.1:0-19741 GCA_024721245.1 Mitragyna speciosa | reverse complement strand
ATTGGCAATGCTAGAATTTCTTTTATAATAGACATTTCGTAATTCACATGGTAATTCATATGATGGGCTGCCGTTTGATCTTCTACAGAAGTAGCTAGGACGTCTATTCTTTGCTGTCAATTTCAAAATCTAAAGCTCATCGAGATAAAAGATTATGCGACATCGAGATAAAAGATTATTCTTTTTTGTTAATATGAAGTAATGTTAATATGTCAGCACATACATTTAAATTGGTAGCATTTTATTAATTGATTTTATTGCTCTAGAAAGAAAAGAACTTTTTAATCTGTAGATGCTTCTATGCAATTGAATGTAATGGAAAACATGAATTCCAGCTTCTAATTTGATTGATTTATTCTTTTTGTTTTAATCTTTTCGCCCTATAGCACATGGACACATGTAAGACGGTGCAAGCATGTTGGGGAAAACCTAGTTAATAATTGATACGACAAACGACGTCAAATGCAGTGCCTTTTAGCAAGATAATTCTATAATAATGTCGCATCAATTAACCTCAAAAAAAGTTATAAATTTTTTAAAGAAGAATGATAGGCCATGAAAAATATCAACATAAATTTTATCATTTTCGTAAAAAAAAGAACCATGTTTTTATAACATATCACGACCACAATTTTTTCGCTTGATATACGACCCTTTCATACTGAAATGCAGGCACAAAAATAAATTAAAAAAAAACAACAGAAATTTATGTAACTTGAGTAAAAGTATGCAAGATAAGAGAAATTACAATATAAACCCATGGCACAATTGCCTTAACTTGAATAAAAGCATTATAAACCCGTGGCACAATTGCCTTAAGTTCAATTAAAAATTTTCTAGATTCTAAACCTATTCAACCCAATACAATGAGAATGCTCCTTATACGTATAAACTCACAATACTTGAATAATGAGTATTCAAATTAAAATAGATAATAAAATTCTAATAGGAAACTGTCGAATAATATTCAATACCTGAAATAAACAACTAAAATTCAACTAAAACATAATCTAAAACTAAATGGAAAATTTGTAATTCTTTAGAAGTTTGGTACAAAAGTATACGGGAGAAAAAAATATATATATTGAGCAACTTGAAGGTTATATCAAAAAGGGAAATAAAACAACGGTTATATCAAAAAGGGGAATAAAAATAAAGTATATAGGTTGAAAAAGGCATTGTTTAGTTTGAAACAAATACTTAGAGGTTGGTATACTTGCATTGGTTTTTATTTTGTTGATAATGGTTTTCTGAGATGCCCCTATTAGCATATTTTGTACATCAAATTCAATCCTAGAGGAGAAATTCTTATCATATGCTAATATATAGACGACTGAAATTTACCAGCCAATATTCTTATATTGATTTCTAAATTTAGAGAGGGTATGATTAATGAATTTGAGATGACAGATTTGGATTAATGTTTTACTTTCTTGGAATTGAAATTTCTCAAATGTGTGGTGGAATATTTATTTCACAAAAAATTATATTGGTGATATTTGAAAAGGTTTAAGATGGATACAGGTAAATCAATGACGATCTCTGTTGAAGAAAAATTGAAGATAACAAAAAATGGCATTGGTGAATTTGTTGATGCTTTATTTTAAGATATTAGTTGCGAGTCTCAAATGCTTGTCTTGTACAAGGCCTGACAGTACTTGTGGAATTGATTTGATTAGTAGATTTTTGGAAACGCTCCCATTTGCAAGAAATCGAGATACACGCGAGATACACAGTCCGATGAATTTTTTTTATTTATGTACTGATAATAATGGTCTCGTTGCACTTAAGGATGGTAATTGAGCTGATGACATGATTTAAAATAGCAGTTGTTAGGATTATGCTTTTTATTTAGGTATTGGGTGTATTTTTTTAGTCATCTACGAAGTAACATATTGTAATTTTATCTACAATTAAAGCAGAACACATAGTAGTAACAAAATCAAGTACTATGGTTGAGAAGGATGCTTTGGTTTCCACAACACCTGCTGAAATATTTTGTGATAGTAAATTTACAATTGAGCTAATGAATAATCCAATTGTTTCATCGACATACAAATACATTGATATCAAATTTTACTTTATTCGTGAATTGGTTCATAATAATTACGAGATTGTCATTGATTACTGTAACTCAAGATCACTAGTTTACATCGTTATAAAGCCACTCAAATTGGAATTGTTCATGAAGTTTAAAAGGTTGTTGGGCATGCATAAGTTTGAAAATTTTGCTTTAAGGAAAGCAATGTGGTAATTAAATCAAGGTAGTCTAGATTTCATTAAATTATTTATTAGTTTCATTAGATTCCATTAAACATTGTGGTCACATTAGATTATATTAGGTTCCTGTCTTTTATATGCTTTTTTAGTTTTTCTTTGACTTGTCAACTTGAATTCTATTAGAAAAAATCACTATTATGCTAACTTTTGCGTTTGTCTAAAAAACTTTTATATATGTATATGCTCATCTAAAGTTTTTGAGCATTCTTATATTTTATCTTTCACCATCGTTGGATTGATTTTGTCGTGTGAATTTAATTCCTTCATAAAACCTCAATAATCTTGCACTGAAGCTCATAAACCTTCCTGCGCCCCCAACCCCCGCCCCCCCCCCCCCCCCTTCTCTGCCCCCATCCTAATTACCATATTTCCCTAGTGAAGAAAGCCACAAGAACCACTTAAAACATGAGAAGAATACTGCTACAATTCCACTAGATGCAGGAGTTTTAGAAGGCTCAGACTTATCACCTCCTCCCATAAATGGCTCTTCAGAAACACCATCTATTAGAGGAAATCCCATGCAGCCAATGGCCTTAGCCATTTTAGTCCTCCTCATAGCACTCCTCTTCATCAGCTTTTCTTTATCTACATCCGCCGTTCTCCCCAAGAATATTCCACCACCGAGGTCCGCCTTAGGAGAGACCCTTCACGGCCGCCGGGGTTGCATGATAATAATCGGAAGAGCTGTGGTGCTGATGCTGCTGTTATTAAATCATTGCACTTGTTTCTTACGGTGGGGGTGCGAAGCAGCTGACTACGGAGTGTCCAATCTGCTTGAGTGAATTTGAGGAGGGAGAAATGGTTAAATTAATCCCATATTGCAGACACGTGTTTCATCCTGAGTGCATTGACATGTGGCTTGCTTCACACGTGTCATGTCCACTGTGTAGGTCGACTCAGTTGTTTAAGGTTGCTGATGATAAGGTTCGTTTTGACGTGAACGAGGAAGACAATGGTAATGTTGTGAGCGAGTTAGGTGGTAGATCAACCGTTGACGATTCAACACGTGGAGGGATTTAGGAAAGAGGAGGTCATGCAGCTCTTCCCCAAGCTTGAGAGGTCGACTTGCTGTTGTAGAGAAGCATGAGTTTTTGATGATGATGTCGAAGGTAGGAGACAAAATTGGAAAAGTAAAAGAAGTGGTTTTTCTCTGTTGTTTTCTTAAACTTTTTTTCTTGGGGGGGAATAATGCAGGCAATTCTTTTGTAAATTTCTTGTACAGCACTCAAAATTGACTTCAGTAGTTGCTTGTCCAAGGGTTTTGGCTATTCTATTGTGTTGTACTGATATGTGGTGGATTCTGGAAAGAGCCTCCTTTTTCTACATCAATCTGATTTGATTGAACGCCTAACGGTGCAAAGGTGGCTATTAAACATCATTATCCTTTCTTTTTTTCCCCTTTTTTTTAACAATTCGTCAAATGTATTTTACCCCACACGAGGCTCAGCTAAACTCGGTTCATAATACCCTTACATAGATTTTGATGGAAAACAGAGTTACCAAAAGTTCGTGGTGGCCAACCGGCTAACTCGGTTGGTTTTATCCAATCAGTCTCAGTGGTTTTGAGGGTATTTTTTGGGCCAAGGACATTAAGCTTTCCATATCCTTTCTTGTTCTTGGGTAGAATTCAACTAGTGCATTCACGTTATGGTACAATAATTTTTTTGGCTCCTTTATAAATTTTGTTAAAAGTTAAAGGCATGAAAAGTCTCAGATCTTTGTTAGCTTTGGGGGTGGGGGTGGTGTGGGGGGTCTAGAGGTTCTCTTTCCTCGAAATGTAGGTGCCAAACAAGAATGAGAACATGCATGAAACATTGAAAGCAAGAATCACTAATTTCATTCCATTTTTTTTAGTTGCATGAAGAAGTGTGGCACCAAGTATTTTTCTTCCTTTTTTTTTTTTTTTTAATTGGATGAAGAAGTGTGATCGAGTTTGATATTTCCAGTGTTTGATTTCAGATGACCGAGATTGGTTTATTTGTTAGTTGAGTCGAGTTGTAATGAACTTTTTTCGAACCAATTGCGAGTTAGACTGAGCGACATCCATGTATTCAAAGACTACGGAGCCAGACTCGACAATTAGAAAAGAAACTGTAGTGAAAATGTAATTTGTTTAGGTAGAGACGATTAGTCCTTAATCAATTGTTCATTAATTATATGCAAACATCATGTCTATTCTTATATCAATTTTGGAATATACAATCTTTTTTTTTTTTTCAAGTTATCTGAATAAGATGCCCAATATTGTTAAAGAGAGAGTTTTCAAGTTATGGAGCTGATAAAAAAACACAGTTTAGGGAGGTCTACGTTGCCAATTGCCGTTAACAACCAGAATGTAAAATATTTTGTTCTTAAAACTTCCTTAAACTAGAATAAAATGGCAGCCATCTTCATTCAAACAAATAAATTATTTTGTTTTACACAGCAAACCAGAGTTCTGGTTTCTCATTAGTTAGAATACGACAATGTAAAGCATTCAGCAATGATCATCAGAAAACAGTCTTCATGAAGCATAATCTACTGGAGCATGAACATGGCAGCGTGGAGGATCCAGATTTCTGTCAGTGTAGAGGAATTGTATGAGCTGGGGTTCTCAATGAGGACATTGAGCGAATACAGAGTTAAGTCAGACTTCTTTTAAAGCACTCTAAATTTCACACTCGACGACTATTCTTGAACAAGACACCTACTTCAGCATCAGAATAACTTAATACTAATAAAGTCATAATAAAAACATAATGACTTTCCTCTCTACAAACAAGTGCTGCTGTCTGAACTGGATTGAAGTCCACCTTCAATAATGTCACCCTGAAATAATGACGCTTAAATGCTTACTTATTTGTGGTTTGAACAATGACGGGGTATACTAGGCACATTTCCAGTCATCTGTTAAATTAATTAGATCATAAGTAACAGCAGGAATATATTTCTTATCAATGGGATTGATGATTTACCTGGAGAGATTACAAGAACAAGTAAAAAGTGTACAGCAGGCTAGCAATATTGTCTTATTTCAACTCGAATCTTTTTATTCCTGGTAATTTTTTTTTCTATTCCATTGATTTGCCTTCTCCGTTCTATTACTGAACATAATATGCTTGGACCACCTCAATTACTGGTGCCCGGCACATTGGACACTTCTCTTTTCTCTTGATCAATTTTTCAGCACATCTTGAACATGTACACATGTGCCCACACCTGTACAAATGAAATGAGACTAGTGAAGTGTAAGCATACACAAGTAAAATCTACTCTCTCTTTTTCTCACAAGAAAATCACAGATGAGATTATACAAATATTTATTTGGAGGTAAATGTGAATAGCTGCTATTAAAACACCCAAACGTCATGGGCTGTCACCTGTATAGCAAGGAATCTATATTGTGCTCACAACACAAGCAGCAAATCCCTTTCCTCACAAAATCCCATTTAGAATCATCCTTATGTGGTTCATCCTTGCATGCATCTAAATCCAAATAATGAAATCAGTAGCTTTGAACCACATCTGTGAAATAAAGAGGAAGGAACCGGGAACACTGTACTTCATGAATCTGTTGAAAACATTTACCTGTTGAAACAGCAGACCTATTCAAAGCTGCAGAAACCTCTTGCCTAACTGAACGTTGCAGTTCGAGTTGCATATCCATGCATGCCTCTAGCATACTCTGCATACTGTTCATGCGCTGCTGAAGCCTAGTCATGTCAAGCCTCAATTCATTAATGATATCCCACTCCTGCTGTGCACCGGCAAAAATTGGTTGAGAGTTAGATCTAGGATATTCCTAGAGAAATTAAATCTTCAGTATAAGCAACCATAAACTGTGCACATCCCATGCATCTTTTCCACATTTTAAGAACTAATCTGAAACACTACACTAAAAGTTTTTAGAACTAGACATATACACATGCAAGCAGATGCTAATAAACTGAAAAATCATAAAACACAACATAAAAATCTTCGGTCTATGAAACACTGGCTCACATAATATCCGAAAGGGATGAAAAATGGTCATCAAGTGCATAGATTTAGTATAATAAATGAGAATTATGACCTCAAATGACATTAAATGCCTTACAAAAGCTCAGTTACTAAAATAATAACCTTTTAATGAATCTAAATCAATAAGTTTAAGAACCAACTAAAGAGATGCATGAGCTCACAATTCCTAACTGATGATGAGGGCTATTGTGAGCCCAATTTAGACGATGCAAATCCTGGTCCCAAACAGGCTGAGTAGCTGCGTCTAATGGTGAAGTTCCATCAACACCACCTGATGGATCACCTTCCTGCACCTGGTCATCATTCTGATGTTCTTGATCTTGCTCAATGAAGGCAGGAGAAGATGATGTTCCATCTGCCTCCCAGTCCGTAGCAGCATTGCCTTGACGTTCCACATATGATTGTATCAGCTGGTCAAGGCTCGCTCGGAAACCACTCCGAAGAAGACTAGAGACACGTCTCCTGAATTATGAATAAACAGATAATCAAGAGCGGCCTTTCAGTTTGAAGAAGTTTCCTATAAATGGTAACAAGGCCAATACCTGCTCAGAAGTTCTCTTAGTTCCATATTGTAAACATTATCATCCTCTGGAAAATAAAATGCATCAACCCTGCCAATTGAACCACTGACCTCCTGCCCTGAAGGCACATCTAACCAACTATCTATAGCTTCTTGTAAACCATCATCATTCCAATCTTCAGTTGTTTCTTGCTGCAAATGCTGGTGTTCTCCAAAATCATTATCTGGTCTTCCCTGATCCCACTGATTGGCAATGTTTTCTTGCCAAGTTCCAGTAAGCCCTTCTTCATTATTATCTACCCACTCACTGGCTTCAACACTGGTTGGTTGTTGCCATACAATTTCTTCATGATCCAAAGCCAATTCCTGCCCCTCTTCAACTTGAGCTGAAGTTTCTTGCAAATTGGAATCTTCAGCTGCATTAGGTTCTGTATCTTCTACTTGACTAGTTACCTCATGTGCCTCATTTTCCGAGCTGCTTGGTGCATTTTGCTCCTGAAACACTTCATGAACATCCACCAAATGACCTTGCAGACTGGTTTCAATCTCCAAAGTTTCTTCTAGCACTACATTAGCATTAGCATTATCATTAACATCAGCCCTCCAGTTCCCAAAAACATCATTCTTCCTGCCTTGTTCCCCATGCACGTAGTCAACACTGCTTGATAACTCTTGTCCTTTGTTGCCTTGTCCTTCAGCTTCTTGGATAACAGAATGCTGCTGCTCATTTATGTTCCCAATAATGCCAAAATCTAAGTTCCCTACTGAAGGAAAATCATTCCTCTCACTTTCCACATCAGAAGGCTCAAAGAGATCATAGATGTCTTCTATGACCTCTTGCTCCTCATCTAATTGGCCATTTGTGAAACTATTATGGTCTTCAATAGAAGAGGCATCATCTGACTGAGAATTGTTTGATGAACCAAAAACTGAATTACCCAGTCTGGACAAGAAACCTTCCCTGTTTATGGACATGAGTTTAAAATCTTTACCAGTTAAAACTGTGTACAACAGGCTAAACTTCCTTGAAAAAATGATTACGAAGAAATATGAAGACTAGACAAGAGAACTTAATGCACAAAATTTCATTATCTTGCAAGTTCTTTACCACTTGAAAATAAGATTCACAAGTTAAATAGCAGCACATCCGAAGTTTGTAATTTAAAAAGAAAAGGCAATCCAAATAACTCCGGATATTGCTCCAAAAATAAATAGTGGTGCAAAAGTAAATCAGCAGGATATGGTTGTTGGAATGTGGTAGTTTTTGTCTTCAATTTCTAAATCTCTCTTAGGATGATGAATAACTTTTTCTGCATCTAAATATTTTAATAGAATATCTTTATGGTCGATAATTTGAAATGAGCCATGCTTTGGAATTTTTTACGAATGAGATGTTGTTTAGGAGAATAAAGTTTGAGAGTGTCTCTTCTTGCTGGTTCAATTTGGTGTTGAAACAAAATTGTAAACAATTGTAATTTTTTTCCAGAGCCACAAAAGGCAAGTTCATTAAATGATATCACAAACTGCATTTACAAAATTAGAGGAAATTCACACTTTGACATCCCAAGAAACAGGAAGTTTATAAAACATCAGGAACAGAAAGGACAGGTAAGAAAACTATTGATAAGGAATGGCAGTCCAAACAAACCTCAACACACAAAAGATCCTCTAAGAGGAGCTGGGATAGGACATAGGATGTTCCTAATACATGAACTAGTTTGAACTCCAAATACCTCAAATCAGAAACAGTACTTCTCTGCCACAACAAACCCAGTTCACTTGCTACTCTGGAAGTCTGTCTTGCATCTTGAATTGTGCTTTCATTTCTCAAGAATCTACCCCTGAGCAATGACTGCAAAAATTTATAAGTATTAGCAAAGACAAAAGCTGAATGGTCATTTGATTAAATGGTCTTTTTGGTGCAATGATGAGTGCCTCCTATAAAATATCTTAATGGAGGACCTCAATCACATTGATATTTCAGTTGTAAGAATAAGATGAAGGGAAGACCTCAAAGTGATACTTTACCTGAATGCGATTGCGATGAGTAAAGTTAGATACAGGCCTGTGATCCATCAATTCTTGAATTTCTTTTTTCCTTTCATTCTGTGCTAGCGTAAGCAAATCAAGAAGAGCCTGCCTGCCACACAACCTTCGAATGGCCTTTCGCTCACAAATTTCACCATGATTCACCAGCAAGCCATCACGCACTAGCTCAATCTGAGGACCACTTTCTGAAGCTCCTTCATCTGTAGGAGAGTCGCAATTGCCTTTCTGTTGGCAGTTCACTTGCACCCAATCCATAATAATCCTGACCCTTTCCCGCTCATTTTCACCGAGCCACTGTGCCCTTGAACGATTTTTTATGTGTGAACCGTTGAGTGAATGGCTCTTTGCACCACTGTTCATCCATTCACGGAATATTTGCCTTATGCGTTCCCGTTCAACTTCTCCAAGATCAGCTGACTGCTCTGAGCCAAGGATATTGCCATCATCATACTCATTTTCTGAACCAATATCACTACTTTGTGGCTGAATCCTCTCTCCAACTCTCACATTGGAATGATTCACCACTTGCTCACCCTCAAGCTCCCGCCACATTTTCAGAAGAGAGGATGCCTGGGTGCCCTGCCTGTTTTGTTCACCCCATTGCCTTGACTGCGAAGACTGAGACTCCCTAAGCAAAGAAGAATCAAACGTGGAAACATTGTGGAAACCTGCATTAGCCATTCTATGGTCACAATTAGCAATTTCAATCCTCCATCACGATAGTCATCACCCTGGATCTAGCAGGCCAGTCATCTTCGTATAATGCTTCCGGAAATTGTCTTTTAATCACAGAAACTTGCTTTGAAACATTGTACTAATCAATCACCATTATCACCAAGGTACAAATGAGAGATTCAAGTGATGCAAAAAACGGATGGACTTCAAAACTTTAATACCTGCAAGAACTTATCACAATCAAATCAAATATCAAATAGTGATTGAATTACATCAAAACTCGTAAGACTAACATCAATCTGAACTCCATAATGATTATTATATTAAGTGCCTCCTTCCCTTCTAATAAGTAAACTACAGATATGATTTCTGGAAGAAATAGAAAATTCAGATCCTTAACTTTTTCTCTAGAAGCTCAATCCCAACACCGCAAAGAAATAGTCAAAAAAAAAATAAAACCATTGAACCATTCAAAATTGGAAATGATAAAAACACGGCCTTGACTAAACAAAACTCATTGACAAAGACTCATTCTTTCTATCAAAAAATAACTCTACCCATCAAAATCAATCAAATGAAACCAGCAAAAAATGCATACCAACATTCTTGAATTTTTAACATAAAACCAAATACTCCATTAATATTTAATCTATAGACACCTAAACTTAAAGAACACTCAAACTCATTGGCATTTAGATCAAGAGGACTCAGATTGATGAAAAAATCATTATTCCAACCAAAAGAAATCACCATGAAAAATCATACAGAATTTAAAAGACAACAGCACATGATTCTTTTCTTTGCAAAACTAAAAACAAGCTCACCTTTTTCCTTCTTTGCAGCTATGAGAAATCCCAGTTCAGTGCTTTCCGAAAAGGTTCATATATATGAATTCTTCACTGGAAAAACAATACACTTGTCAGCAACTGTGAGCATTCGTGACAGAAATGAATAGTTAGGAGAGGGAGGTGGGATTTATGAAAATAATCAATGAACGTGAGAGAGGCAACAATTGCTGAAATGGTCCCTCATATTTGCAATTATTCATTTTCATCCCTTATATGTGACATGATAGATTTTGGATCCAATCGCATACAATAATGTAACAATACTATTCCCGTATAAAATTTTTCCTATACTTAGTATTAAAAAATTACTGGAAAGAATATTAAGTGTATAACTTTTTCTCAAGAAATAAAGTTATTGTTCCTTATTTTAAAAAGGTATATAATATTCAAATAGCTTTTATTTTAAGACAAAAATTTCTTTTTTAATTAATTTAGTAATAAGAGGCATGACTATAACACTTTATGACCCAAAAAAATGGTTGAGAATTAGATTTGACTCCCCTTTTTTGATTTTTTTTAGCTTGTAACAACATGAGGCTACAAAAAATACGTCGATTGAATATGAAGGACTAAAGAAGAAAGATTAACAAAAATGGAGACCATCAATGCAATTCTACAAAGGAATAGTCTAAAAAGTTTTACCCCGAAATTTTGCCTTAACTTGAACGTTTAATGTTTGTTGTCGTCCAATAAGGTTGTTTTGGACAAACTGACGTGTGTAAATTGTCGTTTTCCTTCAACTAGATTATGAAACTTCCTCCCCCAAACAACAGTCTTGAATTTAACGGGTAAGTTGACAGCGGTAGCCCCCGTACAGGGGCCTCACACGGTGTCGTTTATTGTAGTAGGTGAAATTGAGTGATGGTACTCGCAGAGGGCCTTGGAAGGCTTGTTTGGCCAATTGGCCTCACAATTTTCTTTTTTCCATTTTTCTTTTTGTTTTCTGATATTTAGATGTATTCGACAACGAATGGTTGTTTTCTTGTTCGTGGCGTTTGGAATATTGTTTTGGATGTTTTCTAGACAACTCTAGGAGAGTAAAAGACCGAACATTAACAATAAAGTGGAATTATGATGGCCATGAGATGAACATAGATTTTTTGCTATTAAATCGTATCAAATCTTGTTTGATGTTGTCACTTTAACATATTTGAAACCACAATTATTTGTAAAAATAAGGGTTTTTCTATACAAGTACTCGGGGCACGGGTTAATACACATAACTTACAATCTAAATGTATAGTCCTTCCTCTAACATTTAATTACTTTCTCGATTTGATCTCACTATTTTAAAAAAAATAACATATGATATCCAATTAACGAGTAGTAGGGCACTTATTAGAAAAATCTAAACTATAATAAATCCATGATATTTTGCATCTGAATCCAAGTTACGTTTCACATTCTTGCAATCACCAATAGATTTTCTGATAGCAATTCGGATTTAAAGAAATTTGTTAGTGTAATTTCACTGTCAAACCGTGATTTTGTATACAGAGATTCCTCCATCAACCCCATATTTAGTATTTACATATTAATGTTATACTATATAAAACAAGAATAAAATACTTCAAACCTTAGCTTATAAGTTGGGGATTTTGCTTCAGTATTAACCAATGGATTCCTCCAACAACTTGTAATCTGACTTTAAGTCATTATTTGGAATTAACTTCCGTAATTACCCCCTTACTTTCCTCCTTTTACACCATCCCTTCTCGCCTTCTCGCCTTCTCTTTTTCTTTTTAGCGTAATGCCTTTCCTAGTCAATAAAAAACTCGAATGGCACCCATATAATAAGCGTTCTCATGTATAATTTAACAAAACTAATATTATTTAATTATTTTCTATTTTTTATCTAAAGGTCATGGAAAGTTACTAGCCTTCTTATTACATAATTAATCCTAGAATTAGTAGATTAAAATCGTGTAGTTATCATCTTCATCATTGTACGGTCCACACACGTTTGAAAACTGCAACTTTCCTTAACGTCTAGGACGCATGTAGGCTAAAAGGAGTAGCCATTATTAACATTTTTTATGCTCAGGAACTGAAAGCGGTTGGATCATATTAGGGTTGTGAATACACACCTTTTTCACTTACAATCAATTATTTGCAATATTTCAAAATGATCAGCAATAACGTTCTGAAGTCCGAGGAGTTGTAATCATGCAGAAGCTAAATGAACAAGACCAAATTTTCCTTGAAACAAGAACGAAGAAAGTTGGAGTGGTTTTTTGAGATCTGCGCTGCATGTTCATTTGATCATATGACACGGAAAAGTAATGCTTTGACAAATGATGTAGCAATAACATCAATCTAGTCATGATCATATTCTACACTAGTATAAGTGGGAGAAAGAATTTTAAGGGGCACTGTCCCTTCAATCAACTACAATTTGCTCCTCAACTAACGGATGTTAAAGTTAAAAGACAACCATAATAAAACAACTTGAATTGGAGAAGACTTGTACCTAATCCATGTAAATACTATTGAGAAGTGTGCTTTCCTGTATTTGGGGCGCAATTGGCCTGCCTTAATGGGCATAATTGCATGACTTAAAATAGTTCATGTTCGCTTGTTTGTGCTGCAACTTCGTCTTTGTGTTCGTGGTTTTGTTAGTTCATTTGAAGCTAGTGCATACTTTCATGGAATCATGTTCAAGTTGTCTCTTGTCACATTTTGTTCAAAACAAGGGAGAAAAAAATTACACGGTCGCATAGTCAACAACATAGGATGAATGAGGTGATGGTGTCCTCGTAATGATTTACCTGTTTTGATTACCTTTCATATCCATAATTATGAACACATTATTCCCTCAAATATCTTTCCTTTTCTTTTCTCCCCAAAGGTTGAGCTCGATCATTGTTATCCTATGTTCCCTTTTTACTAGCCACTATCAAAAAAACTATTTACTCCCGTAAAAATGATATTCTGTAACATCAGATGTTATAGTGTAATAAGAAGTGTTGTTTAATTAGTAAAGATACTTCACTTGTGATCTATTGGTCATGAATTTGAGTTATTGGGTTCAAGTTATCAAGGGAGTATGTAGAGTTTCATTGCCGATCCTTTGAAAGAAAAAAAATGTAGTTTGGACACAATTTTGACTAGTACTAATCACTTTCAACGTATTGACTTCACAACTTAAGGTTAATACGGTGAGATTTCAGGCCAGTCAGATCCTTGAAACGTCTCATGGGTATCTCTCTTGACAAAGTTCATTTCATCTAAGCAATAAGACTCGTCAACAACTCTCTCATCACATTTCAATATTGACAGGAACATACAACAATTTATTGACATCGACTCTCGATTCTTACCACCTACATAATTATTTGGATGCAAAAACATAGACATTGTTTTTTCTTTAATTTCTGATCCCTAATTCATATATGCAATTCTGATATTTTACTTAAGAGATGTATTTTAAAGAACGATAATCCCAAAGTATTCCTATTTTTTCCCTTTTTACACAGATATTTTCGAGTGGGGTGAAGGAGGAGAGCTTGTTCAAAATGATCAATTGCATCGAGCTAGTTTTTGTATTCAGATTCAAGAACTATAATGTCGATTGTCAAGTTCAAATGTCAACGCGAGACAATGCTTGTGATAATATGTCAGCTGAAATTGAAAAGAAGGAAAATTGGAAAAATAAATAAAATTGATCAAAGGAATACTTGTTTCTAAGTTAACTTGGAATTTCATATTCGTCTTCAGGACTAATCTTAATTACCATAAAGTTGTGAATACCATTCATTTGCTTTCTATTCAATCTATAATAATGTCCCATTTATAGTTATTGATTTATTTGTCGGCATAGATGGTACTAAAGCCACCTATCAGCTGGATCCATGGAGCAACTTTTGTCCATTTTTGGTATTGAGTCTAATGCAGGTTTTACGTGGAAAATGAATTGCTGTAATGTGTAATTTGACATGCATAATCAGGTATGGGATCAAGTGAGAGGTGGTAGCCGCTGGGCTAACAGCCTAGCGCTCAAGGGAGACCCGCAAGTCTTGGGATTAAATTCCACCTGCAGCAGTTAGGATATGGGTTTATGGGGAGGGTGGGTAGATAGATTTCGAAGAGCCATACCCTCAAATTGTGTATGACAAAAAATTTAGAACTTCACCCAGCACCCTATTAGAAGTCTCACCCCACTTGTGTAGAGTAACATACATTGTAATACAATAGGGATTCATCCAAAAAAAAACTGAGAGGTGGCAGTTGATTGACTGTTGGAGCCAAATTATAATACAATCCACCTATAAAGCCAAAAAGTAACAGTTAACCCCTTTCCAGATGCAATTTGGGAAATTTTTTAGACAGAGAAGAAATGCGTATTTTCTCTCCAGGGTTTTCCACAGAGAGAGAGAGAGTCTAGGAATAGTACTGTTGATATGTAGAGCCAGCTCGTGCTCAGACTCGACTCGAAAGAAAGCCCAATGAGCCTGAACTTTTATTAGGACGATCTAAGCTTGAGCCTAAGTATTAAGCTCAGACCTCATTAGGCTCGAGCCCGTTATAGACCCGGTTCAGAAATATGAAGGAATAGCCATTATTAACACTTTCGAACTGAGTCGAGTATGAGTTTCACATTTATAAACCCAAAACTCATAACCTGAAATTCAAAAGTGTTATTAATAATATGAGTCGAGCCTAGCTTAGGCTTGTTAAAGCCCATCTCATTAGGCCCAATTGGCAACCTAGCCAAGAGTTTCACACTATTATTGGGCTTGGAAAGATATCGCGATCCATGAACATTAATGGGGCATTTAGTAAGAAGGTATTGGAATAGGAAATCGGAATTAAAGTTTCACACTATTATTAGGCTTGGAAAGATATCACGATCCATGAACATTAATGGGGCATTTAGTAAGAGGGTATTGGAATAGGGAATCGGAATTAAACTCACAACTGTCGTTTGGTAATAGGTAATCTGAATCAAGAATCAAAATAGAATTTCAAATTTGGGTTTCAGCAAACCCAATCAAATTGGTGGGTTTTGGTGAAAACCTACCAATGATTCCTAGAATGGATGTCTGTGAACATGTTCGAATATCGTCCGCATCAATTCCAAACATGCGAACGTCTGCACTAGTGTTCGCATGATCAATCAAATGTTCGCTTCACTGCTTCTGTATCTGCATTTCGTCTAGTTGAGTGGATATGATTCCGATTTCTAACAAATCAAACAACAATTATAGTAATGATATTCCTTTCGGATATTAAACCAAATACAAGGATTGAAATTGGTTGCGTCATTTCAAACCAATAATTCCGAATCTAATTTCGATTCTCAAGTGCGAGCAAACGCCACCTAACATATATCAGACTCGTATAAGTCGCTACTAAGACGAGGAAATGCGCAAATTTAAGAAGGGAAATGAGGATTACATACAAATGTGGTCAAAGTTAAGTTCACGTTAAACATTGGTTGGCGGAAATGTCTGTTGTGGACTAGATAGACCTTCCTTCGTAATTAATATGTGGTTCCCAAAAATGGAATCTAGCAAGTCTCACATCCTATGTGATGCTGTTGCTCGGTCCACACAAATTGAGTTTAGGGCATAAAATTTTCTTGGCGAAGGATTCAAACCTCCACCTCTCCACCCCATCTCCTCTCGGAAAATTCTTACAGACTTGATTCACGACTCTGTCTGTGAATCTCATAGTTTAAAAGAGTACCACATAAGCATAATAATGCATGCTAATGTAAGATAAATATACTTATTGGACTCTATAAAATCACGAGGTCTACAAATGGTATTGTGACCAGATTCACACAATAATGTTCTCTCTCCCCACTAGTCATGTATGTGCCTAGTAGATTTGGAAAACTCGACCCTATTTGCAAGCCACATGTTATAAAAACATGTACCTAATTACATTTCCACTTCACATGCGCATTTATCAACAAAAGTATTATAATATATATTTTTTTAAATCATCACAAGAAATTCCGCTGGATTCGAATTTGGACTCCAACAACTTGAAAATGCCAAGCTTTTTCTATTAAATAGTATTTGGTGTGATGCGAAATAAATAGACTCCGGTCCAGTCATAACCACAAACCAAAAGGCATGTCAAGATCAAATCACTTCAACCAATCTAGAGACTTATCTCGTGAAAGAAAGCTTCAGGCCACGAATTCAAGCCAAAACTTTGCAATCATATGGCTACAAGTTTTACATTTCTCTTTTGAGAAGAGCTATTAATTTTATATTTAAATCAGCTATCAATTTTATATTGGAATTAGTAAAAAAGTCATATCTTGTTTTCCTCTTTATAAATTCGAATTCAAATTTGATAAGTTAACACAAATCATAATTAATATTTGATTTCGGTTCCGATTCATTAAAAATTAAATTTAAATCTAACATTAACATATGGTGCCCAAATTATTCTAATAAGATCTCTATTCATTATAGCTTATTTGACATGCATAAACAGACATCACATGAATTAAGGGATTTCATTGTGAGCTGGCAATTTAATCGATTGTTGGAGCCAAATTTTAATGGCTGAAATAATAATAACAGTTTCTTATTCCACCGCTATTTGGAAAATTTAGATGGAGAATAAATGTGCATGCTCTCTCCAGGAAAAAAGTTCATCTTGGACTCAGTTATTGGGCTTCCACAGAAAGATATCAAATCGGCCCAGTGCTTGTTATTGTTGATAAAAATTTTTAAAAAAAAATGGAAGAACGCCGAAACATTCCTATGCCGGGCTTCGAACCCGCTATTCGACAACCATAGCAATAGTCAAGCGCTACGGCCGATCATACTTTGCTATGATAAATCTTTTTATTTTTTAATTTAATTGGTTGCTTCCATTCGAATTTGAGTTCTGACCAAACTCGAATTGAATTTGAATAAGAAAAATTTTCATTGAATTATCGAATCGAATTTCAACTTATGTACATTCGGTTTCAATTCGGGACTCAATATGAGCTCAAATAATTTTTTATATATTAATAAAATAATTTTAAAAGAAAGAAAAACTCGAGCTTATCAAGTATAAAGTCGAATTGCATTTAGACCAAATTTAATATTGTATCAAACTCGAGTTTGAATTGAAATTCATGTTCAAATTTTCAAATCAAACCCGACAGTTTTTAGAGTTTGTTTCGATTCAATTCGTTTACAATCCTACTCACAGTTACAATAATAACTACATTACGATTTTGTAAAAACATGAAATTTTAATAATTATATCACAATTTTATAAATATAATGAAATTCTTGCAAGGACATGTGAGGTGAATCTCTCCCTGTCCTTCCCAATAAAGATAAAATTGTATTACATAGAAATGATATCAGAGTCGATTCACAGTCTTTTTTTTTTTTTTTTTTTGGTTTTGGGGGGGGGGGGGGGGGGGGAGGGGGGGGGGGGGGGGGGGGGGGTTGGGTTTTAAAACACTGTTGGTTGTGCATGTATTCTAAAAATTTTACTTCTGATTAGATAGTGAAGTATACCAAAAAAATACTTTTGAAAAATCTCCTCAATACATTTTTTAATTTTTTTGTTCTTATGTGTATAGTTATTAATAAATGTGCAATAATAAAAGTTCCACTAGTAGTACTCCCAAAAATAATCATTTCAATTGGATTTCGTTCCTTTTTTATTAAATAATACAGCCATGAATCCGTGCAATCTATAGGTTACGTTTTCTTCTTGAGATAGTAATTATTGGAGAATAACTTTAATTAAAAAATTAAAATTCTAAAATTAACTTAAACTCCCACCCTTCCCAACTTATTTTTTTATTTTCCTGAACATATCTCATAACAACCGTTCCAGAGCCAATGTTTCAGAAAGCCTTAGGCCGAGAATTCAGCCAAAATTTTGCAATCATATGATAAATGAAAAATAAAATTTATAAAAAGATAAGAAAATAAAAAAAGGAACACTTCATTTCAAAGTTAAAAATGACATGACTGTATCCAAACCAATCTTCAAATGATACATTTTTAAAACGAAGGAAAATAAGTCAAACTACTAGGATTAACCAAATTAACAAATGACGTTGAACAAAACCAAACAATCAAAACTGGAAACAAAATAACAAACCTCTCAATTCAAGAACAACATAAATTCCAGAATGCTGCAACTTATTAGTCACTATTATAAATCAATATCACAGGGGGTCCTCTGGAAAATCCAGGATGGAGAAACATTTACCACCAGGGGAGCACAATAAAGCCTCAGGGTCCGATGATTTTTTGTTGCTCCCACCTTGAACCTTACTTTGGGCCTTCACTCGAACATCAAGTTCAACCTTCCCTGACGATAATCCACCTTCAGATTCTTAGCAATACCTTGAACAGTTCAGCATTGTTAGCAACAAGGTTTAGGCCCAAATGCGTAACATTTCGTCGAGGCTGATAAAAGGGCTGGACAGTGTTGAATGCTAACGTTGTATCATCATATAGAACTCTGGTCTCAATCCTGTCATAGTAAATTGAGACCCTGCTGTTAGGATTGTAAGCTCTTAGCTCAAAATTGAAGGTGGCATTTAGATGATCATTGGTTAAATTGTAGTAGTGGATTGAGCCAGACTCAATTGTGTAGACGAGCTTTCGCGGCTTGACTGCTAACCAAATGACTATCACAGCTATAGCTACAAGGAGAATCAGGGCTAGCAAGACCATTGCAATTAACCTCACTAGCCTGGAATGTGCTGGCCTGGCAGCATATCGTCCTGGTGCTGCTGTATTGGCCATTGTGTATTAGTGATAGAAGAAGAAGAAGAAGAAGAGTGCCTATGCAGGTACATGTCTTCTGCATATTTCGGTTGTTTTATACACAAGAAAAAGTTGAGAATGTTTATCTGGAGAAGCTACAGTCATCTTGAATTGGTATCAAATAACAACCGCCATTGTTTCAGGGAGAAAGGGTATATGATATGATAGCTCCATTTGCTGTTTTTTTTTTTTTTTTTACACTTTTCACTTTTCATTTCTTGCTTGGATTTGAAGATATCCTGGAATTGCTGATTCCAATTTTGCACAGATTGGACATGGATGTGCTTATCTTGCAGAGTTAGAGAAGGGATAAGAACCTACAAACAATTGTATTAGAGGAAATATTTGATTGAATTGTTGGAATCTCATTGCTCAGCTGGAAATTCTTGCTTAAACTCCAAGATGTTCGAAAGTATTCTGGGATTATTTACTCATCCTTAAGAGAGAATCTATGCTTAGTAATGAACGTAAACGTTACAGATTTAAACAACCCAGATTCCAATTATTCATGTTTCACCTAAACTAGGGAACTCAATAACCGAGCTTGATCAATTGCTTCCACTAATTCACTTAGGAACGTCAAAAATTATTATTGTTGGTGGAAAAGATTTTACATCACA